>PVKS010043101.1:0-15046 GCA_004027875.1 Aplodontia rufa | reverse complement strand
AGGTGGGGGCAGGTGAGCATGGGTTATCATTCCTCACCGACAGTGTGCCTTGGCCTTTCCCCTTAGCTGTTAATGTGAAACCTTCATTTTGCTTGGTCTACAGAGAGAGGGGAGAGGGAAGAGCAGACGTTGGGAGCCAAGCCTTTGTTGACTTAGAACTTCCTCCTGCGGGCTGGCGGCTGGCATGGAGAGTGACAGCAGGCTGTACCTCTTCTGAGCGCAGGAGGCTCCCGGATTCCCAGAGGAGGCGGTGCTTGATCTGTGAGCTGCGGCTGGGCAGTTGGATGGCCACCTCCATGTTCAAGTCCTTGTGGTCAGGCACATCTGTTTGGTACTGAGCCAAGGCTTGGAACACCATGAAGGTGGCCTGGGACCCATGAGAGAGAGAAAGAAGGTGAGCTGGGTGCCCGAGGAAGGGCTTAGGATCCAATGGGGGATCAAGAGGTTTGGGTCAGAGTTAGGCTGTTAAAACTAGGCCCAGAGCCCACCAGAGTGCAGGGGTAAGACTGGGAGTGTGGGACACTGGGCATATGTCATGGAGCCCCCTGAGAGAGGCTCAGAGCAGGACTTACTGATGCTAAGTCTGTGGCCCAGAACCCAGCCGAGTGTGGGTCAAGGTTGTAGGCCACTGGACTCTGAGGATGTATTCTAGAACTCTCTTAAGATACAGAGGCTCAGACCAGGACGTGAAGATCCTGAGGATGTATCTAAGGTCCAGCAGAAAAAACCAGGTCTGGATCTCAACCACTGAAGGCTTGGTTCTCAGGGCAGTGCGACAGACCTGGGCTTGTGAGAAGCCACGGGCTCTGGGGACCCTGCCCCACCAGTGGACTAATCCACCAGCTCCACAGCTGTTGGAGGAATCCGCAGTGGGCGGAACCTCGCTGGAGGGAGTGGATGCTTGGGGACTGGATGTGGTCCCTTTCTGTCTTCTAGCCACACTGAAGTGAGGACCCCTTCTCTGCCACGCGCTCCCCACCATGAGGGCTTCCTCCCCACAAGACCATAACGATGGGGCCAAGCAACATGGACTAAAACCTCTGACACTGTGAGCCACAATAAATCCTTCTCCTCTAAGTCGGTTTTCACTTTGCCTCAGCAAATGCAAAGCAAGATCCAGGGTCCAGAACCCCTGAGAACATGACCTAAACCTGTCCAGAGGAAAGAGTCTCAGACCAGGGCGTAGGGACCCTGAAATGTATCTAAAGCCACTCATGGAAGGGGGAAAAAAAGGTCGTATTGGAGCCTGGTGACTCTGAATCCAAAAGTGATACTGCAAATGTGAATGAGAAACCCCCAGAAAGAAGGAGGGTCAAGCTGGCGCCTGGGTTTCTGGATCCTGAATTCACTGAAACCGTAGTCTACAAGGCACTAGGGAGACGGAGGCTTGGTTAGTGCCGTGGACCAACTGAGAACCTGCTCCAGAACCCACCCGTGAGACAGCGCAAGGTTCTGAGCCTGTGGAACTAGGACCATGCTTAGAGCCCACCAAGGGAAGCGGAGGCTCACACCTGAACTTGAACCCTGAGAACATGGAACGGACAGCAGAGGGAGCAGGAGGCTCAGGACTGGGCTTGGAGTTTCCAGACTTCAGCCTGGAACAAACAGATGGTTTCTCTGCTCCTCTCCAGACCCCCTTGGCTTGCTGGACAAAGGAGCTTCCCGCCTGAGTCCCAGTGTCCTCTCTGGGAGGCCAGTGGCAGCTCCCCAAGGGAGGCACGCAGGAGCCCAGGGGATGCGGCAGCTTGCCTGGGTGGAGCCGTAGCCGCCGCCGTAGTATCTCTGCTCGTTGAGCCAGCGCACGACAGGAGGCACGGTGTCGAAGTCTTTCAGCTGGAGCAGGGCCAAGAGGGCATAGGATGTGGCCTCCACGTTGTAGAGCTGATGGCCAGGCTCCTCCCAGCGGTTCTTCTCTGCAAAGGGGACACCCACACCCCAGTGCTCACTCCCTGCCTGGGGACGGCTCAGGGAAAGCTCTGAAAGACTGCTGCAGGGCTTCTAGGTCAGGTATCCCAGCTGACGCTCAGGGCCTCAGTCTGCTGGCTTCTTCAGCAGCCCCCCACATGCCCTCGCTGAGGGGACCGTCAATGGTCCCTGTGTGATTTGCAGTGAGGAGCTGGCTTAGAGCCATGGGGCCCAGCTCAAAGGAGGCACCCCTTAACCCAGTCATGCACCCTCTTCCCTCTGAGATGCTGCCCCTCACCTGTGGCTGTGTTCAGAAATTTGTCGAGGAGAGGGCCCTCCAGCTTGCCCAGCTGGGCCAGGGCATAGCCAGCGATGGCCACAGTGTACGGCCTCTGCAGGTTCGCGTATCTGGACTCCAGATAGTCTCCTGCCTTGGCGATGCTGCCTGCCAGGCTCTGTGAGAAAGGGGCAGGCCCTCTGGTCAGGGGGACATTGCCGCCACAGCCAGCCGGTCAGGATCCTGCCAACGCTGCTTCCAGGGCATCAGGACAGCGTTTGTCCTTGAGACCTCTCTGTCCTGCATCTGTGCGCCAGAGGTTTCCCAGGCATCCTGGCCACCTTGGAGCTGCCTTGATGCAAACACCTTTGATGCACCTGGAGCTGCCAGTGCGTCCAGCGGCGCAGGTGAAGGTTTAACAAGGAGCCCTCTGGTGGGAGGGCTAGGGAGCCCTGGTTTATGATTGCCAATTTCTGCGGAGTAAATACTCCCACCCGGGGCCAATGTCAAGCTGCCAATGTGAATGATTTCTGGGGAAAAGATGCTTGGAATGGGCAGGAGGGGCCGGGAGGAGCTGGACCCAGCCAGCGGCCATGACCCCTCTCAGCGTTCCTCCCCTCACTCTTCTTCCTTCACAGTCATCACCGTCACCCACACCTCCTGTGTGTCTGTCCTATGTCCTCTTGCTGACCTCCCGGAACCCCAAGATGACAACACTGATTCCAGCAGGTGTGGGGATCGGATCTCCCCAAGACCACCCTCCTAGTGTGTGGGCGTGGGGGATGCTAGGTACAAACCGCCAGGGCTGCTTCCCCAGAAGCAGCACCTCCCTCCAAGGTAGGGCGGGGGGCAAGGAGGAGGGCACTTACGTTGATCTGGCCCTCACAAATATCTTTAGCTTCCTGCAGTGCGATGAGAACAAAGGCCGTGAGGGACACATCTGCTTCCATGGTGTTCCGGAAGCCACCCTGGGTTGGGGAGCAGAGAGTAGGGAGTCACCAGGTAGGTGTCCACACATGGTACTCCTGCTCTTGGGCAGGACAGGGCTCCTCCTGGGCTCCCCTGCCCCAAGGAAGGTCAGACTCTTTCATATACATTCATGCGGTCACTTGTTCATTCCGCAAATGTCCACAGAGGGCACTGGATGCAGTGGTAGATGGACACCAGGCCCCAGCTCCAGTTTCTTGTCTAACGGGGAGGGAGGCATGAGCCGACAGGCTCTGAGGTGGATATACTTTAACTTCTCATCCCAGTAAACCCATGCCAAAGGACAATATCATGTCAAAGTGCATTAGGACACCCAGCCTTCTGAGCGCCCTAGCTTAGCTCAGCCTGCCTTAAATGAGCTCAGACGCTCACACTAAAACCACTTCCCAGGGCTGGAGTGATGGCTCTGCAGTTATGATGCTTGCCTGTCATGCGCAAGGACACGGGTTCAAACCCCAGCACCATGCATACAACTAAGTGTCGGAGCAAGGAGAGCCACGTGAAAAACTAAATAAAATTGATTCTCTTTAAAAAAAAAACAAAACAAAACACTCCTCACAGAGCCTGTTTTACATGTTGAATATCTCCAAGGATGTATTCAACCCTGCTGAAAGTGAAAAGCTACGGTCGTACAGGACAGCTTTCCCACCACTGTGAAGGGTCAAATCACAAGTCGGCCATGGGAAGGTGGGGACCACCGTTTTAACTACAAAGTTATGAATGCTGTGCAGAACAGGACTCGGAAGTAAATGGACTACAGGGCAGTGACCCAGTGAGGTCAGGGGAAGTGTCTCTGAGCAGGTGCAGCTGAGCCCTGATCCCGAGAGGAGTCAACTCACAGAGCACAGGGGTTGGCATGCTGGGCAGCAGCTGCAGCATTGCATGTGCAGGGGTTGGCATGCTGAGCAGAAGCAGTTGCAGCATGTGGGAAAGCTGTGACAGGACTGAGCAAGTCTTCTACCAGCGTGGGTGGAGTGCAGGAAGAGGGCAGGCTGTGAGCTGGAAGCCGGAAGGTCAGTAGGGCGTTGAATCTCTATCTTGGGCACACATCAGCATCATCTGGGGTGAAGGGATTACTAAAAACTCAGATTCCAGGGCCCCATCCCTAGAATTTCTGGTTCAATAGGTCTCAAGTCCCATCCAGAATATACATTTGTGTGATGCTGCTGCTGGCCCGAGGATCACCCTTTGAGAACCACTACTCTATGGAGCCTCAAGACTTCCTAAGGAGGTATCCAAGAGGATTTGAAAAAAAAAAAATCACTCCCACGTTATATACAACTATAATGCACTAATAAAAAATAAATTTAGAAATCAGCCCCAGCTGAGCTAGCTGCGGTGAACACCCCAGAACCAGCAGGAGTGGAAGCCCGTGGGGACAATGACCACGAGGGGCTTTTCCATGGTCTCCAGGTGACAACCCAGGACCCGGGGCTGGGGCTGCGGCTGGGAAGAAGGGGCCAGTTTGGAGCAATATCCAGGCAGCAGAATGGGCAGGAGCTGGAGATGGATTAGACCGGATGTGAGAGGGAGATTCCCAGGCTGGGGCCCTGCCCTTGGTTTAATGAAATTCTTATTCCTTTCTGAACAAGATGGGGTGCATTTTCTTTTCGCAGTTGTGGCTTTTGCAACATTGGAGTGACAGTTTTTCCTGGTCCCTCACCTCCACCCTTGCAAAGTGAGCGGGGACTGATCAATTGGACGCGTCCCTCCCGGGTCCATCCTGACTCCCAGGCGCCCCTCGCCCGCTCTTGCCGGGAATCCCAGTTTCTTACGATCATTTCTTGGTGTATCACTGGTCCATCCTCCTGGAAGACTCCGTCTGGCTTCTGCTTCTCCAGGATCAGCCATTTGACAGCTCCACAGAGGACCTGAGAGTCGATGGCAATGAGGTTGACGGCCAGAGAGAAGACCTTGACCACATAAGCTGTCAGCCTGGGGATGGACACAGAGAGTGAGCCAATCGGCTCTGGGCTGGAGACACTGCCATCCCAGCTACCCAATGAGAAGAGGGGGCGGGGCCTGCCTCAGGTCCTGGGACTCTAAACCCGGGCTGTCACTGTCTCTCAGCCCGCAGGCACTGAGGGCCGCACGTCTATGGTGGGGTCACACAGGGCTGTTTGGGTCCGCCTGGAACCCAGGCCCTGTGAGCAGGTGCAAGGCGGGGGCTGGCTAAGCTGACCACCCGACTCACCAGGTGCTGGGCGCCCGGTTGTTGAAGGCGGCATAGGCCGAGTTCGGCTGTCTGAAGGCCAGCTGCTGGGTGTACCCTGCAGGGAAGACAGTGGTCACCAAAGGAACGGGGCTGGCTGGTGTCACTACGCCAGGAAGAGGAGGGGCACTGAGCCGGCAAGGCGGTCACGCGGGGTGGGACTAGGGTTCCCAGAGGGTGGAACCGCTCAAGGCGGGGAAGAGGGGTTTGCGGGGGCCTTAAAGGAGGAAGGGCTTCTGAAGGGGTAAGAGAAGAGTGTGTCCAGGGAGCTGAGGGGGATCTGGTGGAAGAGGGCCTCACTGGAGAGGGACCTCAGATTGGGAGAGGGACTCAGAGAGAGGGCAGGTGCTGTGCTGGCTGGGACAGGCATCCACAGGGGACGAGACTCAGGCGAGGGCGGCATTCTGATGCCAAGGGCCTCAGAGGGGGTTGACGGATCCGAGAGCTGGGGGGAGTTCTGGGGCGAGGTGGTGCAGAGAGGAGAGGGGTCCCGGGGTGTGGCAGGGCCTCGACGGGGTGGGGGTGCTCAGGAGAGCTCCTCGGCGGGGCGCCCACCCTTCTTGATGAGGTCCAAGGCCTCCTGACGCTTCTCGAAACCGAACTTCTCCCACTGTTCGGTCTGGTCCAGGTAGTGCACGGCGATGACCGTGGGCGTCATGCCGATCATGTTCTGCTCCCCGCAGCCCGAGGGGGTCACGATGAGGTGCCTCAGCCGCTCCCCGTCCACCGCATCCTCTGCCATCTGGGCCACTGGGGTCCCTGCGCCGGGCAAGGAAGAACGCCGATCAAGCCGGGTGACCCACTGTGTGGCGGGGAGGGTCTGGGCTGCCAGAGTTCCCAGCATCTGACCAGCCAGGGCCAAGGGCTCAGGGGCACTGAGCAGCAGGGAGGATGCTATTGGGTTCAGAGGAGGCCACATGGCTGAGTGGCTGGACAGGGGTTCTTCACAGGGGTCAGGGGCGCTGTACTGTGCAGGAGAACTCTGACCCCAGATCTCCCCTTCCACCAACAGGAAAGCAATCCTAGGCATGAACACTTATGGGGTGCTTATGTTCTAAAAGCACATGGCATCTCATTCAATAGTCAGGACAACCCTGGGAGGTAGACCCCCTTATGCATTCCCTATCACAGATGCTTCCCAGGCTCCTGCCCCAAAGCCCTGGGTTGCCAGGCCCCAGTCTTCCATCCCGGGCAATTCTTTGCAGAATTTCTGCTCTCATCTAAATGAATGCAGCAGCAAAAGCTCTTGCTGAAGTCAATACTGCCAGGAGGCTCCCATAAAACAGATCCAAGTGACCCGTTCCAGCTGAAGGGAAGCAGGTGCTGTGGCTAAGAGTGTCAGTTAGAACCTGGTTCCCTTCCTGGGGCTCACAGCCACCCCACACACCTTCCCGGGCCCCACAGGGCCTCACCTTGCAGGAGAATCCTGGTCTCAGAATCCGTGTCTGGAACTTGGTCGCTAAGGTCTGCAGCTGGGACTTCCTCTCTCTGCACTCCGGCTGCAGGGGCAGTGAGACAGGGATGGCACCAGCCCCCTGTTGCCCCTGCCCGGCACAACCACGCCCAGTTGTGCCCCCATGTCCTCGCTTGTTGATGGCTCACCTTGGCCAAGGTGTTCTGGGTCCAGTGTGCGAATGGCCACCGTTTTGTTGACTCTGATTCCTTCCGGCTATGTGGTGTTGGGGACAGGGGAGGAAGTCCAGTGAGTAAAAGGACAAACAGACACACAGATGTCAGCAAGGCACTGTCATGAGTATTCCTCTAGCAGAGGGTCATAGCACCTGAACCTGGCTCCTTCTAGCTGTGTGACTGAGGGCCAGTTATCTAACCTCTCTGTGCCTCAGCTTCCTCCTTTGAAAAGAGGGGACAATACCAACACTTGCCTCATACTGTTGTGCAAATTCATCAAAAAATCCTAAATCATTAATGAGAAATTTTGACATCTTCATATGTGCTGAGAAGTGTTACTCAGGTTAAGTCATTTAACTTCCTTTACTATAGTTTGGATATCAAATGTCCCTCAAAGTCCCGTGCATTAAAGGCTTGGTCCCCAGGGTTGTGCTACTGGGAGGTATGATGCCTTTAAGGGGTGGGGTCTGCTGAGAGTTCCTTAGGTCATTGGGGGTGTTCCCTTGAAGGGGATGGTGGGATTGCAGAACCTCCTTGCTCTGTTTCCTTCCTGCCCATGAAGGGAAGGGTTCAGCTTCACTGCAGCTCCCCTCTCCACAAGAGGCCTGGAAGCAGTGAATCTGCCTGTTCAATGCCTGGAGCCTCCAACATCATGATCCACAAATAACCTTTTCTCTTTATAAGTGAGTTACCACAGGTATTTTATTACAGTGACAGAAAACTGATGACCACAATTACCATCACTCAGAGATTTTTTTTTTTAAGAGAGAAACAACTTTATTTAGTTTTTCATGTGGCCTTAGTTGCTCCAACACTCAGTTGTGTATGTGGTGCTGGGGTTTGAACCCGGGTCCTCGTGCTTGCCAGGCAAGCGCTGAAACCACTGAGCCACTGCTCCAGCCCATCACTCGGAGATTTTTAATTTTCATGTAGGCAATTTTTATTAGCTCAGGTATTATCATGAGAGATTCACTGAAGAATGTGAAAGTTCAACTAGATTGGAAACTGTTTGAGGGCTGGGTGCAGCTCTAAAAATCAAACCAAAACAAAACTGCCTAGCATTGCAGTTCAGTAGTAAAGCAATATGATATTTATCCCACAGTCAGGCTTCCTGTGAAGCTAGATCCTATAAGGCAGCTGGTCCTACAGTTCCTGCAGGGACTAGTGTCACTCCCATTTCAAAAATGAGGAAACTGCAATAATTCCAGCAGCTTGGGAGGCTGCGGCAGGAGGATCCAAGTTCAAAACCAGCCTTAGCAACTTATGGAGACCCTGTCTCAAAATTAAAAAATAAAAAGGGCTGGGGATGCAGCTCAGTGGTTAAGCACCCCTGGGTTCAATCCCTGGTACAAAAAAAAAAAAAAAAAAAAAAGATGAGGAAACGGATACCAGAAAAGCCCAAGGTCATACAGGTAGTAGGATAGAACTGAGGACTGAACATGGTTGTCTGGCTCCAGAGCCTGGGTTTGGATGTTGTCATCCAAACATCTCTTAAGCAAAAGAATGTGCACAAAGTGCTCAGCAGGGTGCCTGTCACATAGTAAGCGCTCATTAAATAGGGGCTATTTTAGCTAATACCAAAAGTCCAGCCCAAGCCCTCATCTGTCTACCCACCAAAGGCTTCTGCAGTGGCCATCTTGACCTTCCCAGAACCCAGTTTCCCTCCACTGGAAACAAAAGCCAGGTTTCATCTGGAGACTGAGTTTTCTCCAGGGACGGGCTGATAACCATCCAGAAATACAAGACAGAGCACTGTTTTGTAAGGCTGTCAGTTCCCACGCTCTAAATATCCCACCAAGATCCCTTTCAAGCGACCATCAGGGAGTAGAGAATTGGGGAGCCTGGTGCTGCCTGGCTCTTGGGACCTGGAGCAGGCTCCACCCCAGTCCTGGGGTCGCCTCCCACCGTTGCCGCACTGAGCCACACCAGCTTCAGAGGCAGAAGGGAGCATGTGCCCACTGACATAGTTTTATGTATTTTAAATGATTATTTTATACCTGAACATTAAAATAATTGATCAAAATACTTCCATAGAAGTTTGAAAATAAGAATGATAACTTGGGGATGGAGCGCTGGCTCAGCGGGTACAGCACTTCCCTAGCATGTTCAGGGACGCGAGTTCAAACCCCAGCACCATGTACACAATGAAGTGTTGGAGCAATGAAGGCCGTGTGAAAAACTAATTAAAGTTGATTCTCTCTTTAAAAAAAAAATGATAACTTGTGTAGAAATAGATTTCAGTGTAAAATAAGCTTATGTGCTTGAGTGAGCTTTTTTTCAACATTTCGACAGTTCTTCCAACTTCTTTAACAATTCCGAAGAAATTAACCACTGGGGGAAAACAGATGTGTACAGGGCAGTGATTTTTCTTTTTGCCTCAGTCATTTGCCTTGGCTTGCGACTGTGGGGTCCTCTCTGCTTACATTTTTGATATTTCATTCCCTGTCCTTTTTTTGTCATTTATTCAAACTTCTTCTTTTGTTTGTTTGGTTTTTGGTACCAAGGATTGAACCTAGAGGTGCTTAACTGCTGAGCCACATCCCCAGCCCTTTTTATTTTTTATTTTGAGACAGGGTCTTGCTAAGTTGCTTAGGGCCTCCCTAAGTTGCTGAGGCTGACTTTGAACTTGAGATCCTCCTGCCTCAGCCTCCGGAGTCGCCAGGATTGCAGGTGTGTGCCACCATGCTGGACCTGGATTTCTTTTATTCTCACCCTCATCCCTCAGTGCTGAGGACAGAGCCCCAGGCCTTGTACAGACACACTCCACCATCAAGCTGCACCTCCAGCACCCTTTTATTTCTTTCCTAAAATATCACATAGAAGAGAATGTAGAGTTCTGCTTTTACAGGATGAAAGGGTTTTGCAGGTGGATATGTTGTTGGAATACGCAACAACATAAATGCTCTTCATGTCCCTGAGCTGTACACGTAAGCAAGCTTAAGATGACAAATTTTATGTTATGTCCATTTTACCACCATAAAATGGAAATAAAAATGAATAAGAGGAAATACCATTTATCATAACAACAGTGATCATGATACCAAAAAATATTGCATTCAAATGTTATTGATCTTGGAAGTGGACTGGTTGCCCGGCAGTCAGAGCACTTGCCTGGTATGTGCAGGGACCTAGGCTCAAACCCCAGCATCACATACACAATTAAGTGTCAGAGAAACAAAGCCCAGATGAAAAAATAAATAAAATTGATTCTTTTTCTCTCTCTCTTAAAAAGAAAATATTATTGATCTTGATTACTGATCTTTTTGGCACCCTTAAAATTCTGTGCATGAGTTAAATCACTCACTTTATCCTAATCTTGGCTCTGCTTCTAACTCTCCTGAGCAGGACACTGTCGTGATTCTTTGTTTTGGGGGTATGTGTGTGTGGGGGTACTGGACACGAACCCTGGTGCTGCACCACTGAGTTACACCCCCAGCCCTTTTTCTTACATTTTGAGACAGGGCCTCGCTATGTTGCCCAAGTTGGCCTTGAACTTGCCTTCCTCCTTCCTCAACCTCCCCAGTTGCTGGGATCACAGGTGTGCCACTGCACCCCTCCTGGGATGATTCAGAGCCTGTTGACCCCAACCTGGGTCACCAACACTGAGAGAGCAGACACCTTCCCGGAAGGACAAGGGGCACCGAAGGACTCACCACGACCTTCAGGGTCTTCTTGACACCATCGCTGATGAAGTGGTTGTAGACGGCAGCCTTGACCTCCACCTCCTGCAGGCCCACGGCCAGGGGCACGATGATGTAGGGCACCGGCAAGGAGGACTTGGGCGGGATCTCCACCGTCTGGTAGTAGCGCTTCTTGGCAGTGGCCAGGCTGCAGAAGGCTGGGTTGTGGATCAGCTCCACCCTCACCTGCGGGCAGGGCAGGTGTCAGGGCAGGTGTGTCAGGGCAGGTGCCTGTCCTCCAGCGCCCTCCAGCCTGTCCCCGCGCCCTCCAGGCCCCGGGCCACCCTGGGGCACACCTTGAGCTGCTCCTTCTCGCGGTAGTTGAAGAGGACCGCTCGGATCTCCACCTGCTCATTGCGCACCACAGAGTAGGGCAGCCGCAGGTCGATGAAGAAGTCCTGCATCACCGTGATCTCGTAGGGGTCTGCCACGCAGATGCCTGCCGGCGGACCGGGCGTCAAGGGCGGGTCCCCGGGGCTCAAGTCCCTGCCTCTTCCCTGGCCTGGATCTCAGCCCCAACCACAGGGGTCCCTGCCTCTTCCTGGGCCTGGCTCTCACCCCCAACCACCAGAGCCGCCCTGGCACGCCCTGTCCCTGCAGAAGCCCCCACACTCAACACGCTCTGGGGAGGACTCCAGGTGGCCATGGGGACCGGGACTGCTATGTGATGATTTACACTCTCTGCGTTTGACTCCTGGATGGATGTAGGAGGACTGCCAGCCAAACACACCTGCACCTCCAAGGAAGCACCCTGAAGCTGGCCATGCGGCCAGCGGGGTGGGACTGGATTTCTACTTTTATTTAATTTACTCTTACTGACACCTTTAAAATCTCACTCAGCTCTAAACTGAACAGCTCATGCTCCAGCGCATATGTTGTAAATATACTAACACACAGAACTGCAGTTTGTAAGGGTGATTTTCAGGATTGTGTGAATTAAGTCTCACATTTACAAAGGAGCAATGTTGGACTCCGTGACTAGGAAATCTTTAAGGATATCTGCAACAATTTGGGCTTGTGATCTTGACTTTCCACCTGTCAACCTGGGGAGACCCGAAGCAGGGATCAAAGCCCTCCCAGTCAAAGTCCAGGCCTAACCAAGCAGCAGCGGTGAAATACACACTAGGTTCTGAAGACGAGCAGCAATAAAAGCAAAGGCTATCATTAACAAGCTTTTGAGACATCAATAAATTATTAAACATTTAAAAATCATTATTTTAACATTATTATCCAGGAAATAGTTTTACAACTTTTTACAAAATGTAATAATACTATTTTGGATATATTTGGTTAAATAAGTATATTATAATAAATTGTAACTACCTAATTACTAGTGATAATATTTATATTATCTAGCATGTTATGATTTATCATATTTATAACACATTAATAAGGTAATATTAATAAAATATAATTATATGTTATAAATTATAATAAAAATTATAATAAGTTCTGATTTAGGCATAAAAACACATTTTCACTTAATGTTGTTTAATACATCTGTTTTTTGCTGTTTCTTTTCCCAACTACTTAAATGTTCTGGGAAAAGTCACCCTCTGAAATATTCATGAAGCAAGCATATGGGGCCAACATTTTCCCCCTTGCCGCAGACTTAGCTGTGGCTCAACACAGCCCTGGTCTCTACTTAGAACGGGGATACTTTGGGGGCTGGAGCAGTGCCTCAGTGGTTACGGCGCTTGCCTGGCATGCACAGGTGCGTAGGTTCGAACCCCAGCACCACGTACACAACAAAGTGTCAGAGCAACGAAAGCCAAATGAAAAACTAAAGAAAATTGATTCTTTCTCTCTCATTCACTGTCCCTCTCTCTTTTAAAAAAATATTGATATTTTTTTCCTCTTGGATTTTTCTCTGCATTCATTTTGATTTTTTAAAACATTGCATTAAAATATTATTTATCATGATGATCGAGGTTCTTGGCATGCCCGTAAGTGTCATGCCTGAGGATGATGGCTCGCTCTCCTTACCCTGTCACCAGCCCTGCCACAGACTGTCCACATGTGAGCAGGGCTAAGCAGGGTATCACATCAGGCTGTCAGGGTGGGGACAGATACGTAGGAAGGGGACCACTGCGTCTGTCAGCTATTCAGGGTCACGTGGCATAGTGTAGCCCTGGTCAGGCGCAGGTGGCTTACAGCAGGGCTGGCATCGTCCAGTGTGATACTGAAACTCAGATTCACGTGGACTGCTCCTCACCAGGCCACCCCCACTCTGGCCCCTGGTAATGATGGATCAGTGCAGACTCCTGTCAGTGGGTCAGGCTCTGTGTATGGCAGGGCCCGGGGCATACAGCAATTCTCTGCTCTTTCTGCCCAATTTTTCTGTGAACTTAAAACTACTCTAAAAAGTAAAGTGTGCTTTGTTTTCTTTTATCTTGCCATGGTCTGGCCCTTGAATCCAGAAACCGGGACCGAGTGAAGGCTATACCCCAATAGCCCATGGCTCGAGCCTGGGCGGCGTGAGGACATGCGGGGCCCTGGAGCTCTCGCTCACCTTTCTTGTCTGACAAGCTCACAGCCAGGATCTCCCAGGTGGTGATGGAGTCCCTCAGAAAGATGTTCAGGATCTTGGTGGAGATTCTGGGTGGGGAGAAGTTGGGAGTCAGAAGCCATCCAGCAGCGGGAGGCGTCCCCAGGGAAGGTGGGAGGGGTGTGGACAGCCCAGCTCTTGACTCCTCTGGATTGGGCTGTGGGGTTCCACAGGTGCGTGCGAATTAAAAGGGGCCCTATGGTTTGGTGCGGGGAGCGGGGTCGGGGTGGGGTGGGAAGCCGGAGCAGCCAGAGTACCCGTTCTTCGCTGGTTCTTTTAGATCCTCTATGGACCACAGCCAGCTCTCTGGGAAATGGCTTCTGGAAATGATGTCTTCTTCCGGAATTATGTCCTCATCCACGTCACCTGGAGGACCAGAGCCTGGGTTAGAGCAGCCGGCCTCCCAGCCCCTGTGTCCTCCCTCTTTGCTGGAGAAACATATCGAAGGCCGTGAGAGGGCTTTGCACGAGGCTGAGGCTTGGCTGCTTTGGGGACTCCTTCCTCCATTAAAAAAAAATTAATAATAATTTAAATTATATTTTAGAAATATGTAGGTATAAAGATAAACATAATCCAGGTTGGGTTATATTCACTTTCCATCCTCTGGTTTTCAAAGGAAGCATTTGCATGGACCTCTAAGGACCAGGGCCCCTGAATCTGATGGGTCTGTTAGTCCGGAAGGCCACCACCTGAGTTGAGCGTCCCCAGGCCTGGTGGGGGCACTGAAGAGGTGGTGGCCTGCTCCAACCTGCTTGCCCCTCAGCACGTGAACCCAGCTGAGCGGTAGCTCAGTCCTGGCCCAGCTCTCCTCAAATGTGATGGGCGGATTTCAACTGGGCTCTGGGTCTCCACAACCACCACGTGGGAGGAATTCCACAGATGCCGAAATCCACCCTAGTCTGGAATACTCCTTCTTTTGGGGAAGTAGCACTGAGCTATTCTTGACCCCCACTTGGCTAAGAAATTATACAATGCTGGGAGAAAAATAAGCAAGCAAGCGAGCGAACCCCTGGGGACCCTAGCACAGAGGTTTTGTGTGACCTCCTTGGGATTTGCGTGCAGCCCAGGCACAGCCCCGGGCGGGCTTCGTTCGGTTCTAGGTTACGAGACAAGCACGCGGTGTGTGAACAGCTGTCTCGCTGCGTGGCTCAGGAGCAGCAAGAGAAGTCTGTGTCCCCTAGGGGCAGCCTCGATTGGGGGCTGTGTCCCCATCTGTGGCCAGCTGAATCTGCACGCAGGTGCGGTTCAGCGGTTAGCGTGGCCTGGGTACAGGAGGCCCGGGTTCCACACAAGTGATTTGTATTTCTGTGTCTGCGGACGCAGAGAACCGGCAACCCATGCTTTGCCTAATTCAGAACTGAACGAATGAACGAAGAAGCTGCTGGCAAAGCCACCAAGTTACCCGACTCGGCCCCACCGTTTTCCTTGGTGACGCTTAGAGGCCACGGTAGCCTCCCCACTGGCAACCCGCATGACCAGCCCCAGGGTCCAGGGCTTCCTCTCACACACTGAGGTCCTGGCCACAGCGTGTGTCTTCAGACCGACTCGGGCAGGGCTGGGACAATCCTCCCAGGTAAGACGACTCTGCCCTCTGGCAAGCGGCCTGGCCACTGGACTAGCACTTCTCCTCCCTCAGACCAAGGGCCGTATCCTTGTCCCCTCACACGGGGTCCCCTCTCCCCTCACATGGGGAACTGATCCTATTCCACTTAGACTGGAGTCTTTCCGCACCTCATGGTCTACCTCCTTCAGACAGGCCACCTCCCCCTCGGACAGTCTCCTCCCCCTCTGGCAGGCTCCTCCCCCTC
>PVKS010043100.1:0-15049 GCA_004027875.1 Aplodontia rufa | reverse complement strand
GGGGACAGAATGCACCCCACCCCCACCCCAAAGACGCCCGTGGGCCTTCGGGTTCACATTCATCATGTGAGACGAGATTAAGCTAGAGGGGGACACTGGATGCCCCAGGCGGGTGCCTGGAGTCACAGCAGCCTCGTAAGTGACAGGAGGAGGTAGGTTCTCAGAGAGCGAGGGGACGTTGATGGGAAGACATTATGCTACCAGCTTAGAGGACAGCAGATGGCAGAAGCCAAGGAATGCAGGCGGCCTAGGAAGCAGGGAAGGACTGGAGCCTCCAGAGGGAACAGAGCTCTGCCCACACCTTCATTTTAGCCCAGTGAGACCCACCTTGGACTCTGACCTCCACGACAGTAAGATGATAAATCTGAATCATTTTAAACCACTATGTTTATGACAAATTGTTGGGGTCTGACCTTCACTCCATTTCATCAGCTGCCCTGGAGCGATCTCGTTACTATTTGTATAAGTTCCTTCAGGAGGGGCTGCTAGGTTGTGCTTTGTTAATCTTGCTAATTGTTGATACAAAAGGTAAAACAGGGTGGGTTAAAATGTCTTAACGGTAGGCTGTTCCTAGTTTTTGTCTGTACTCAAATCTGCATAACCCCTGGCAACTCCCTTAGAAGGATTATTGATTCCTTGGCCATCCCCCTCCCTATAAAAACCCGTGTGCCTTAGTAATAAACGGATTCTGAGCTGCCATCAGCTGCCTGTGGTTGACTCGTTTCCCGGCTGGGAGGGAAGGGGTCCCCGGACAAGGGGGGACCCGGGTTATAGCCGTCAGCACTCATCTCCTGATTCGGCCCCCAGCGAGACAATCCGGCTGGTTCGGATCACCTCGACCGCTGCCCAGGGACGCCAGGGTAGTGACAACAAATGATTACAGCAGCAGCAGCGGCAGAAAAGTAACACATAGCCAGATCCAATCCATGGACCTAAGGTGTTTTGAAAATCTGGAAATGCTGACCAAGAGTCCAGACTCCAGTGCCTCTTAGGGGAAAAAACAGTAGCAATGTATAATCTGGCAATAATTCTCAGTATTTATTTTCACTTCATTCATTCATTTTTGCAGAACTGGGAATTGAACCCAGAGCCTTGATCATGTTAGGCAAGCACCCTACCACTGAGCTACACCCACAGCCCTATTCTCAGTATTTCTGGACACAGATATCAGTTGGACCCTGGCAGAGGGTGCCTTCTTCAGATGAGGCAGGGGCCCTGCAGTATTCCATGGTCCCTATGGGCTTCATCTCCTCACTTTCCTAGCCTGGCTGATTTATCAAACAGGTATGGATCAGAAGTTCATCTCCACTCTACATGGCGGAAAGGCCTTGATAAAATTTATGAGTGAGAATCAGGAGACAAGAAAGCGGAGTGAAGAGAGCGAGGGTGCTGAGGGTTACTTGATCTGCACTTGGTCATCAGGGGAACCCACCCTGCCTGCCTGCATACACTGCAGGCTGAGAAGCTCGGGGAGCTTACCTGCAAAGGGCGGTCCCAGCAGGGCGGAGATGCCGTTGGCACAGATGATGATGCCGTAGGCATTGGCCAGGTGCTCAATGCCGACCAGGTCCTCGGTCACCACGGGCATTAGGGAGAAATAACCGCTGGAAAACCCGATGAGCGCACAGATGACCCCCAGGCCAGCATACGTGTGCATCAGTGGCAGAATAAAGATGCTGAGGACCAGGGTGAAGTTGGCCAGTAGGAAGACGTTCCAGACGCTGATGCCAGGTAGGTCGGCCACGAAGCCCAGGACCACCTTCCCAAAGATGTGCACTATTGCTATGATTGACGTCAGAGGGAAAACATCGTTTTGCTCTGACAAATTATACAAATTGACTATTTCTGGGAGGTGGATGAAAGGAATGACAAAACTGCTGTAGGCAAACAGAGCCCAGAAAATAAAGGCTACGAACATCCGATTGGTAAAGAGCGAGGATGCCCCAAAGTAGCCCGCGTACCAGGCCCCGAAGCCCTTCCGGACCCGCATGGTGAGCTGGCTCACGGTCTTCAGCACCCGGAAAGCGCACATGTTCTTCCTGGGCCGGGCCTGACCTTGGCACTCCTGGGCTTGAAGATCACAGAGGGTCTCTTCGTTCCCAGGCCCCGCGTCCTTCTCTTCTGTTCCTCCCAATGCTCCCCCGGACTTCACGGACTCGGTGGAGCAAGCCGGGAGGACCCGGGGATCTTTCTCCCCTGGCAGGCTGGCATCTTTCGCAGGAGAGAGGGGTCTCATGAGTGCCCCGCAGACACACAGGTTTAAGGACACGGCACCCTGGATGAACATGGCATTCCGCCACCCATACTCAGCACACAGGTACTTCAGCAGCACGGTCATCAGGAACGTACCAAATCCTGTCCCTGTGGTGCTGAGGCCCTGGGCCAGGGCTCGTCTCTTCTGAAAGTACCGTCCCACCATGACCACCGCCGGGAGGTAGACCATCCCACTGCCAAGGCCTGCAGGGTGAGAGCAGAGAAGAGCACCCGGGGCAAGCTTCACAGCCAGAATACCAGCATGTCAAGACCCCTGCTAGACTGTAAATCACCACAATCGCCGTGGACATCAGCACGGAGGCTCCTCAAAGGACGAGGCATGACGTGGCACCACCAAGGGACCCAGCCATCCCACTCCTCCGTGCGCTACAGTGATCCATGCAGATCCATGTTTATAGCAGCACACTTCACAACAGCCAGACTCTGCGGCTGGAGTCCTGGCTCAGCGGTTACAGCACTTGTCTTGCATGCGCCAGTCCGCGGGTTCGAACCCCAGCACCATGTACACAACAAAGTGTGGGAGCAACGAAGGCCACGTGAAAAACTCAATAAAATTGATTCTGTCTTTCTCTATCTTTCACTGTCCCTCTCTCTTTAAAAAAACAAAACAAAACAAAAACAAAAACAATAGCCAAACTCTGGAACCAGCCTAGGTGTCCATCAACGGAAGAACGGCTACAGAAAATGCGGTAGATGCACACGATGGAGTTTTATCAGCCATAAAGAATTGTGTCGTTTATAGGAAAATGGATGGAACTAGAGATTGTTATGTTAAGCAAAATAAGTCAATCTCAGAATCAAGGGATGTATATTTTCTCTCATATATGGAAGCTAGAAAGGAAAAAGGCAAAGAAAAAGTAGCGCAGGGTCTCATGAAAATCAAAGGAGATCAGCGAGGGAAAAGGACCAAGAGATGAGGTGGGGCTGGAGGAGATGAGCTGGCCAAGTTACGTCATATGGTGTGCATGTATGAATACGTGACAACAAATCCCATCATTACGTACAACCATAATGCACCAACGGAAAATGTGGAAAAAAAATAAAATAAAGATCCATGCCACCTGGATGCAATGGCACATGCCTATAATTCCAGCTACTCTGCAGGCTGAGACAGTAGGACCGCTTGTTTGAGGCTATCTTCAGGAATTTAGTGAGACTGGGTCAACAGAAAAAAATAAAAAGGGTTGCACCCCTGGGTCCAAGCCCCAGGACTTCAGAACAAAACCAAAAACAAGACCTGAGAAAATCAATTTATAAGGACTAAAGGTTTATTCTGGTTCAGGGTTTCAGAGGGTTAGTTTCAGGGTTTCAGTTCATGGTCAGATGGCTTCATTGCTTTTGGAACTGAGGTGAGGAAGAACATTACAGAGGGGCTGCATGGTGGGGCCAAGCTGCCCATCTCATGGAGGCTGGGAAGCAGAGAGAGGAAGGGGCCAGGAGTCTGGATATCTTCTTCAAGGGCACCCCTGCCTCCTAAAGGTTCCGCCACCTCACAACATTTCCATAGCTGGGGACCAAGCCTTTAGCACATGGGCCTTCCAGGGACATTAAAGACCCATACCCCAACACCTGCATTTTGTCATATTAGTGTCTGTCTTTACTTCTTGCTAATGAAGGGATAATAGTGAGTACTTGCCCATCATTTCCCCAGGCTGTACAACAGCGGAGGTTCTTCCGGTAACACACAGCAGTGTTCTCCTGGGAGAACAGAAGTTGGTGTGGACAGGACCACCTACAGTGTCAGCACGGCCAGCCCAAGACACTCAGCATGCACTTAGTGGTGTGCTGAAAGAGCGAACGGCTTCTTTGAAGGGCTCTGCTGTAGGCCTCGCTGACTGCCCTGTGCAGCCGGGAAAGTATTTATGTACAAAGGAGTAAGGAGGGATTCTGGCAATTTGCAGAAACCTCAGGAATGGCTGATGTGCTCAGAAATTAATTGGAAGACTAAATGAAATTAAATGTACCCAGATCCATACATAGATGCTAGGTGTCGAAACCACATACTACTTATTTGCATCTCTGATTTTTAATTGGAAAATAAGAAAATAGGAATAGTCTATTTTTTACACTGACAAAAATAAAGTGCTCAAGGGGTAAGTTGTGTGTGGTGGTGGGGTGAGGGATGTATGAGAGTTCTCTGCACTCTGTTCTTAATTTTGGTGTGGACCTATAACTGTGCTAAAAAAATAAAAACCTAAAGTATATTAATAAAATGAAATACGACGCTGGTCAAGAAGTTGTTCTTGGGCTCTGTCCCCTTCTCCCACTCTGGGGGATGTCTCCTCTTTTCTCTGTGCGTTGCTTTCTATTATTTTCTTAAAATCTGTCTTCTATGCTTGCCTCAGTGTCCCTCGTTTTCATTCTTCAACTCCAGGGAGACACAAACCCGACTTCCGCCAAACCCGCATCAGTCGGGGGCTCATCCAGGATGTGGGTAAAATTGTCACCAAGGTTAAAATCTGTTAACTCCAGTTGGTGGTGAACTTGGAGCCACTCACAAGCACTCCAGCTGGCCTTTCTCACGGGCCCTTTGATTGGACCCTTTAATCAACCCAAACATTCCTGAAGGGAAACCTAAACTGCCTGCCCCTGTGGCGCCCCCTCTCAGCCTGAAGCAGCTAAGAATGTTCATCGCCCAATCTCCCCCTTTTGCAGCAGTAGAAGTTTCTTAGTTAGAGGGGGAGAAAGTGTAACTGGAATTTTGGGTCAATCAAGAGGAAACCAATTCCTTTTAAGAGGACACAGAGTGCTGCTCCTAATGAACAAACATGCATATCAATTTGACATCCCCAATGCTAGTAAGGAGGGTCCCCATGCAGAGGTTCCCTTCTGCCAATAAAGATGCTGGGGGCACAGGCAGAGACTGGATCTAGCCAGAACTTCTACGCCCATGCTCCTAGGCCTGGGGGAGGGAAAGCAATGGTCCTGAAACTATAACAAGGGCGAGTCCCACCCCCTCTTCAGCTCCGTCCCTTCTCCCACTCTGGGGAATTCTGCTCTTTTCCCTATGTTTTGCTTTCTAGTATTTTCTTAAAATAAAATCTGTCTGCTATGAAAAAAAAAAAAGATGTGTTCTCAAATTGCAGGCACAGCGAGGACCCGGGAGACCCTCTTACGAGGATCAGGGGCCCTGTGTATATAGTCCTAATGTCAGAACTTCTGATCTTGGGAGAGCAGCACAATCGTATAAACGGACTTTTCCCAGGCTCTTTCTCTGAAGCAAAGCCTCCCTGTTTCAGCGTAATTTAATGGTTTCAGAGTTACCTGAATTTGGATGGAGGCCAGAATAGTCTTAAATACAAACACAATGACGACAACCACTCATGCCCGTGGCAGGCCGGTTGCTTTGTGGGCTTTGCCTGATTAGGCTTCAGAATAGCCGCTAGGAGCAGCTGTAGAGAAGGGGGCATTGCCCCTCGTGGGGACTGAATCACTCACCTAGGACCCTGCAGTTAGGGTTGGAATTCAGATCCCACTTGAGCTTGGTCCCTTTCACCACCCTGGCGCAGCTGGCACTGCTATTCATCCCCCCAGGGGCCACCGGGTGGTTGCTGAGGGACTGTGCTTCAGCCCAGGTTTCTCAAAGAAGGCCCAAGAAGCAAGGTGCCTCATTTCCCTTCAAGCTGGGATATTCACAGTAGCAGTCGGAGGTCAGGAACCCTAATCCATGCTCTTCAGCTGGATACCCTTGCTTTAAGAGCATTGCTCTAGCTCCTGTGTGATCCTTAACAGAGTGGTGGCAGGTCCCCAGGCCTCAATAAGGCTGCAATGTTCCAGTAAATAAGCACAAAAGAGAGGCCTATCCTTAACTTTGGACCACACTCGGGGTTAAACTTTATGGTTTCTACGTTCACAAAAGGTAGGTCTCTCCTTTCCTAACACTCAAAGGGCCAGAGAAAAAGTATCCGGCAGTCCCTCAGCCAGGCCACATCCTGACAAGTTGCTCCACTTTCATGATCAGGTTTATTCAAATGCTGTTGGAGAAAATGAACAGAATTCTGAAGTCAAAATAGAGAAATTACATAACTAGCTGATTATATGCTTTTATGTACAAAGCTAGTCTGGTGAGGGAATTCCCTGAGAAATGGAAATCACTGGCAGATTTCTATGCCTAATATGAATTGAGGGATCTTGGTCTTTTACATAAGCTGGCTGCTATCTCTGCTGAGTGTTTGCATCCTCAGAAAAAATCTGGGACTGGTGCCCTGCTCATCTTTCTCCTCCACAGTGGTGCCCACTCTGAGTATCCTTTTTTTTTTTTTTAAGAGAGAATCAATTTTCATATTTTTTTCATCTGGTTTTTGTTTTTCCAACACTTAGTTTTGTATGTGGTGCTGGGGTTTGAACCCGGGTTCTAGCAAAACCGGGCAAGTGCTCTACCGCTGAGCCACCACTCCAGCCCCTGAACATCCTGTTTTAACCATCCCCGTCCCAATCCTCCACACCCTAGCGTTCTTTTCTCCTGTGGTATTTAGCTCCACAATTTGCGTATTTACCGTCTACTGTTTAAGGTCTGTCCCCTCCCCGCTCTGCTGGACTGTCAGCTCTACAGCGACAGCGATTTGTGTCCCCCAGATACCTAGAACAGCGCTTGGCACAGGACAGATGAATGCAAGAAAGTTCTATGGGGAGGTTAAATAGTCGAATTTTGAAATAATAGCAACCTTTTGTAAACAAGACTAATCCTGCATTTCTGAGGTGAAGGTCTAAAACAATCTGGCTGCACATGGGTGCGTTTGTGGCTATTCTGAAAAGCCACATATGTTCGTTCTGAGAAATGCATCCCTAGGCAGTCTTCTCATTGTGCAGACATCACAAGGTGAACTCACAAAAAGTAAGACGGCCTCAATATCAGCAGATGATACACTCTTATGGGACCACGGTCACTTAACGTGGTCCGTCACTGACCCAAATGTCATGTGTGGCCCAGGTGTTAAAGGGCCAAGAGATTCTTTGATATTGAATATTGGGCACAACATCACAACTCTTATGATGATGTGTAATAGGAGGAATGCAGGTGGCTTTGCATTTAACTGCCAGCTCTGCTCACTATAAGCAACTTGGTGACTTGGATCCTTTCTCACTGGCAAATCAAACACATGGCCACCTGCTGGGCTGTGTTGTCCTGAGAGGTCATTTATATGTTCTACAGGTACATGTGTACCCCGCATTGGAGCAAACCGTCAACTAGTGCTAATGTCTTACCTCTTACAACAGGCTATTGGCTAATGAAACAGTTTAAATCAAATTCTAAGTAAGCGTTAAAAAGCAGAATGGGGGCTGGAGCGATTGCTTAGTGGTTACGGTGCTTGCCCGGCATGCGCTAGTACATGGGTTCAAACCCCAGCACCACGTACACAACAAAGAGCAACGAAAGTCACATGAAAAACTAAATAAAGTTGATCCTCTCTTTCTCTCTCTCACTTTCCCTCTCTCTCTTTAAAAAAAATAAATAAAGGGGCTGGAGTGGTGGCTCAGCAGTTACGGTGCTTGCCTGGCATGCGCAAGGATGCAAGTTTAAACCCCAGCACCTCGTACAAAACGAAGTCTTGGAGCACTGAAGGCTACATGAGAAACTAAATAAAAATTGATTCTCTCTTTTTTAAAAAATAAACAAATAAATAGGGCTGGAGCGGTGGCTCAAGGGTTACAGTGCTTACCTGGCATGCGCAAGGACGTGAGTTCAAACCCCAGCACCACATACACAGTGAAGTCTCAGAGCAACAAAAGCCATGTGAAAAACTAAATAAAATTGATTCTGTCTCTCTTTCTCTCTCACTGTCCTTCTCGCTTTAAAAAAAAATAAATAAATAGTAAGTAAAACTAAATAAAAAGCAGAATGGCTTAATGAATCCCCATGTACCCACCACCTAGCTTCAACAACAATCAGTTCAGGGCCAATTCTACACTCACCACCTCCATATTATTTTGAAGCAAATCCTGAAGATATTATTCCATGTATGAACATTAGTATAATATAATCTTCAAACGTAAAGAGTTACTTAAACAGCATGGTCATCGTATAAAAATAATTCCTTGATAACATGAAATATCTAGAAAGTGTTCAAACTTCCAAATGTCGCATCTCATCAATAGCTATATATATATATATATTTTTTTTTTTTTTTTTTTTTTAAAGAAAGGGGTTTTTCATGTGACTTTCATCCCTCGGACACTTCATTGTGTACGTGGTGCTGGGGTTTGAACTCACGTACTCTCGCATGCCAGGCAAGCACAGTAAACTCCAAGCCATGGCTCCAGCTCCTATTTATGTATTTTTTTCATCTCTGTAATTGGTTATTAGAAACATTGCTGAACACATAGAGGCTAAAAACAGGAATGTTGTAAGCGTCCATTTCCCCATTACACGGACTACTGGGGCCCTTAACCTCCTCGTCCCCTTCTGCGTGTGACTTTCTACGCATAATCAGTGCAGTCATTCCCCGAGCTTACAGGGTAGGTCTGGGAAATGCAGGCTCAGCAAAGGCTCAAGAACATGCAGCCCAGTGCAGGGCTCTGGGCCAACACTTCCCCACGTCCAAGGTCAGAGGAGGGGCTTGGCCCTGACAGCTGGGCAGAGGGAGAGCCTGGGTAGGGCCAGAAAATCTGTGGTCCTGGTCAGTGTGGGCAAGGAGAAGGCGCCTTCAGGAGAACTGGGCTGGCACAGCTGAAGGAACTTGCCAGACGCTCTTGGCTAAGTCGGGCTGCTCAAAGAGACACTCATTCTCTGCTTTGTAGGAGGACACTCCCAAGCAATTTCCACTGCTTAAATGGTGAGAAAAAAAAATCTGAACACATCTGCTCACAATGCTTCTTTTTGAGGGAGGTGTTTAAAAATCTGTCTTTATTGGTGCATTATAATCATACAGAACAGGGGGGTTGTGACGTCATATTTGTACACACATGACAAGGCTCTATCAGTCTCTTTCTCCAGTCCCTCTCCCTCTGCTCCTCCCTCCTCCTGAAACCCTTTTTGGAATAAAGGACAGCAACAAAGTTGGTGACACAGACACACACTGCTTTGTGAAGCAGATCTTTGCACTGAACCTTTTCCCTTTTCGAAAGCCTCGTGGACCTGGCCGCGTGCACAGATGACCTCACTGATCTGGCTCAAGTTGCCACTTCTTTTTTTTATTTTAAGAGAGGGACAGTGAGAAAGAGAGAGAGACAGAGGGAGAGAGAATCAATTTTACTGAGTTTTTCATGTGACTTTGGTTGCTACGACACTTAGTTGTGCTGGGGTTTGAACCTGCGTCCTCGTGCATGCCAGGCAAGCACGGTAACCACTGAGCCACTGCTCCAGCCCCAAGTTTCCACTTTTCTGTATGCTGGGCAAACTTATTTTCAGAGACCTCCTCTGTGATCTTCCTGTATAAAAGCTCAGGGGTAGGGGCTGCCTAGCATGCCGGGGAGGCCCTGGGCTCCATCCCCAGCACACAAGGGGAAAGCTTGGTGGCAGCATCACTCGCTTCCCCCCAGGCTCCTGGTTTTCTCCTTGCTCCATAAATATACAGTGAGTAGATAAATGAATAAGGAATGAATGGATTTGGACATCACTGGAGGAACAATAAACAGTGCATAATAATAAATAAGATTCCATTTAAACACAGTCTGGCCACAGAAATCTCCAAATGAGGGGGCTAAATTTCAAATCCCAGCTTTGAGGATCAGGGCCACAGACCAACAAACCAAACACCACCTCACCATGCTCCTACGAGGCCCTGAGTCTTCCCAGAGACACCAGAGTGGCTCCTTCCTCTCAGTAAAAGGAATCTTTAATCTCCTCATTGATAACAAAAAATTCTCAGTGCTAGCTGGCTCTTTCCATCAGACTATTTTGAGGAAAAGCATCTTCAGTCGTTCCGTAAGAATTGTTATCACGTCTTTCACACCAATGGCTTTCAAACTATGCTTCGAAGCGTACAAAAGTGATTTGTGTGTGTGTGTATAGAAGTAAATTGCATAGAAACAACGTGGCAATTCATGCAACAGTAGGTTTCTGTGTTCACCTCCTGTTTCACAAGGCATGTACTTAAGCTTATAATATAATAAAATATTTACACTATACTTAAAATAGCATATTTATCTGTTAGCTAACATCTATGGAGCACATTCTTATGTGCCAAGTATTAATGCTAAGGGTTCCTATAAATCATGTCATTTAATCCTTTCCATAACCATGTGACCCAAGCAACCTTTTTTTTTAAGAGGGGGAGAGAGAGAGAGAGAGAAAATCAATTTTTTATTTAGTTTTTCATGTGGCCCTTGTTGCTCCGAGATTTCGTTGTGTACGTGGTGCTGGGGTTTGAACCCGCGTACTTGCACATGCCAGGCAAGCGCAGCAACCATCAATCCACCCACCGCTTCAGTCCCCCAAGCACTCTTAATTCTCCCTACTTTGCAAATAAGGAAACTGAGATACGGGCAGATTAAGTCACTGGATCAAATTCAGACAGATAAGTGGTTAAAAAAAAAAAGGTCAGCACTGAAAACTTTAATATTTTTTTTAGAGAGAGAGAGAGAATCAGTTTTATTTTTTTCATCTGGCCTATTGTTTCTCCGACACTTAGCTGTGTATGTGGTGCAGGGTTTGAACCTGGGTTCTTGCGCATGCTATCCAAGCACGACAGGGATGAGCTACCACTCCAGTCCCCAAACTTTAACTTTTAACTGTCATGTACTGTGTCATTTCCTAGGAGAATTTTAGCTCTGAAATCAAAGGGTCAAGCTGGATTAGGTTCACGGAAACAGAACTGAATAAAGAGGCAATTACTCGCCCATGTGAATCCCACTACCTGTTGATAAAGGAAATTATGGCTGGGAATACATTTTGCCAAATGGGATATGCAAACCGCAGTGCCCAGCAGTCACTTCTCCCTGCTCCCCGGGCCATGACACCCTAACTGTGCGCTCGGCTTGCTTCTTCGAATCTCTGCGTCTATGTGGGTTTTATGCTATTTCATTAACTTGAATGGGGCTGAAAGAGTACAGGATTAGTCTGTGATTCACGCTTGATTCTACAGTTCTTAAATGAGGGAGCATTATTAATTTCCTTAACATCTGTCTGTTTTCCTGCACTGTTACCCTCCTCTTCCTGTTCTTCACAGGAGAACCAGGCACTGGAAACTTGAGTTAATTCTATCACAGTAGTTAGGTTGGCTTCCCACACTTAAGGCACATTTATCATCTTACATTAAAAAGTGTTTCCTGGAGTCTAGGTTGGGGTGGGATGGAGGGGGCAGAACAGAATGTTCTCATGGGTCTTTTTTCTCCACAGTTAAATTCATTGCCAAAATGCCTAGTAAAACATTTAAATCAGATTAAAAATAAAAACAAAACAAAACACATGCTTACCAGCTGCCACTCCAAAAGTAATAAAAAGGTAATGCACGTTTGCAGCGTAGGCGCTCAACACCCAGCCCAGGGAGTTCACCAGCCCTCCGATGATCGCCGTCCGGCGGCACCCGCAGGTGTTAATGAACAAGCCAATAAAAGGTCCTGTCACAGAGCGTTGGAAAAGGGATTGACTAGCGGCACTTCACATTCGTGCTTTCTCAGTGAAGCCTCATGTGAAGACAATTGTTAAAAAGGCAAACCCAAACATGGTTGAACATGCAAAACCCTCTAGCACGCGGGATGGATGGAGCTATATCTCAGCAGAGGACACAACGGTCCAGAATTTCAAGGTAGACAGACCTGAAATAAAGACACGAGAAAACCAGTTCATCCTTTTGTCTACAACACAAGTCCTTAACTAGAGGATCGGGTAAATATCCAGCCCATAGATGCCTTTTAGTCCCAAATGAAGTCTCAAAATACTTGAAATCGGCCGCCCACATTTAAAAATTATGCAAATTCACGTGTGTGTGTGCGCACACACACACACACACACATCCAGTGGCAACACATACTATGTCCTCACACTGCTGAGATCAGCTGGAGGTATGTGGTGGCTGTCCCCATCCCCCCTCCTTGGCTGGGTCACACTCCCTTGGCCACAGCCTCTCCCCTTCCCTCTGGTCTCATACCTGGCCTGCGGGCCTCGTTTACACTATGCGTGTGGCTACTTTACACACCTGTGTTTTGGACTCCAGATCTAAAGGGGATCCCAGATGTGGGGGTCCCAGAACTCCTGTGAGTCACACAAGGACCCTATAGCCTGCTATCATGAGGACACCCACGTGCAAACCAAGCTGAAAGGACTCACTGTCACCCCTTCCATACACTCAGTCCCTCTGAGCCTGCCAGTCACCGAGCAGACTCACAGGCCACAGTTTAAGGCACTTGTGGGGAAGCAGGAAGCCACTTAAAGATGCAAGATTCGAGAGACAGTTTGGTTTTCTACGATACACACTCTGACTGCTTTCTGGACTCTGTTGCTCCAGCTCTTAACTTTGTTTTTCTCCATGATTTTGTGGTAATTTCTAATGTGTCTGAAGCCGAATGCTTGACTTGCGATCAACGATCCTTAGCAATCCAGATTTTAGCAATATGAGACAACTCAACATTCAGAAAGATGGTTCATTTGTGATTGTTACTGCTTTGCATGGCTATAAAAGTCTATACTCAGGTGGGAATCTTCCAAATTAAAAACTTCTTGATCTTCAAGGAGCTTCCCCTTTTAGTCTAAACTAAAATTAATTTTTTTTGAACCAGGAATTGAATCCAGGGTGCTCTACCATTGAGCTACATACCCAGTCATTTTTATTTTTTTATTTTAATTTTTTTAAAGAGAGAGCGACAGTGAGAGAGAGAGAGAGAGAATCAAATTTTTATTTCGTTTTTCATGTGGCTTTTGTTGCTCTGACACTTCATTGTGTACATGGTGCTGGGGTGTGAACTTAAGTCCTCATGCTTGCCAGGCAAGTGCAGTAACTGCTGAGTAACCTCTCCAGCCCCATTTTTATTTTTATTTTGAGACAATTTTATAATTGCCCAGGCTGGCCTTGAACTTGGATCCTCATGCCTCGGTCTCACGATAGAATTACAGGCATGTGCCACTGCACCCCACCAAACTACAGTAAAATTTTCCTTTCAAGTTCTAACTATCTTCCTGCACATGTTTGGGTACCCGGTCTGCTAATGAGTTTATTTTCTCTAGTGTGTTTTGGTTTGGTAGTCCTGGGGATCAAGCCTTGGGCCTGTGACCTAGGGCCTCATGCCTGGTAGGCAAACATTTTACAACAGCTACGCCCCAGGCCTGTGTTTTTGAAAGTGCCTAATCCTAAACATTAAGGAGATAAAGACGTGTTCATTTATTTGACCCTGTTGCATTACAGAAACTAGTTCAGTAGATTAAACCTCTAATGAATTTAATATACATTAAATATGTTTAATCTAAATATAGTATGTTATATATTATGAAACATGCACATCATTTAAAATGTAAAAATAAGCCTATTGGTATAAATATGTGGGAATTGTTGGGATAAATGAAAGAGAGCATAAGTCGAAGATGTTTCTTTGATTTCTTTTTCTGCCCATTGGTTACTCGACCACGCAAAATTTGGATGAGTGGGTAAAAAAGAAAAATGCATGACTCATTGGATTGCTGCTAAGCGCCCTTTCAGATATGAAAGGTCAACAGGTCATAGTGCAGCAGCGCAGTATTCTGCACATTACAGAGGGGGCCCAGAAGCGAGACTTTTCCGAGATCTTGTGTGCTTATGAGATGAGGCTCTCAGAAGACATATGAGGGGGAAACAAAAAAAAAAGAGGAAATTCCCAAGTCATGCAAATATTCACATCTGGAGGAATTTATGAACCAGACAGAAAGAATTAGCTGCTGTACTGATAAAATATCAAGTTGAAAACAGTTGATAACACTAAGTTGATAACAGTCTGGCTTTCTCCCTTTTTATTTAAGTTAATTAGGGCCTTTCTAAGTTGTTGAGGTTGCATGTGAACTTCTGATCCTCCTGCCTCAGCCTCCTGAGCCACTGGGGTTATAGGTGTGTCTGACCCCACCTGGCTCAGTCTGACTTTCTTGATGAAGTCATTTATGATTTACAAATGAGCAGCATCAGACCAGAAATACTGTGAATTTTTCATAGTTAGATGTAGACTTAAAAAGCAAACAAAAAGGAGACTGGAGTGGTGGCTCAGTGGTTATGGCACTTCCCTGGCCTGCCTAGCACCAAGTACACAAAGAAGTGTTGGAGCAGTGAAAGCCACATAAAAAACTAAATAAGATTGATTCTCATGTTCTCTCTCTCTCTCTCTCTCTCTGTCCCTCTCTCTTTAAAAACAAAACAAAAACAAAATCCAGGGATTCAGTCAGGTGCAGTGGTGCACATCTATAATCCCAGCTATTTGGGAGGCTGAGACAGGAGGATTGCAAATTCAAAGCCACCTTGGGAAACTTTGTAAGACCCTGTCTCAAGAAGTAGAAAGGGCTGGGGCTGTGTTCTGTGCCCCTGTGTTCAATTCCCAGTGCTGTAAAAAATTAAAACTTAAAAATATAAGGAAAATAAATTAAAAAATGGAATTCAAATCCAAGTTTATGGGCCCCTTATGGCCCAACTAGCATCACCAGGATCAAACTGCCATTTCACCAAAATAAAAAGAACTCTCTGTAAACTGAGGAGGGAGAGTAACCAAGTTGAGAAACAGCCCTCGGCAGAGTAATTCAGTGCTGCAGAGTGAGACTGCACACGCGATCAGACTTTCTCCTCTTCAGGAATCTGATTCTTGGGCCACTTCCTGCATGAGCAATATCATTGCTGCAGGAAACACCTCAGGAAGTCACCTGCTTTGCCTGTCCCAGCATCTGATG
>PVKS010043099.1:0-15141 GCA_004027875.1 Aplodontia rufa | reverse complement strand
ACCAAAACCTCCTGGATTGTATACTAGCAAAGAAAGAAAAGCCTAGCAGAAGAACTCGGGGTGGTGGTGGGGAGTGAGGCTGACACTCAAGCAGTAACTTGGGACGGAAGGAAGCAAGAGTGAGCCAGAGAGACAGAGGAGCTCCGGGAAAGTAAGGCAAGATTCTGCAAAGCGAGGAAAGGGGGCACCCAGGGCCCTTGCCTTGAGGCTGCGATTGGCTGGAAGGTGGGTGGTGGCTGTTTCTCCAGTGCTCTTCCTAAGGAAGAGGCTCCTCCACAGCTCAGTACTCACAGGAGGAAGCAGGGACAAAAGGAGAGAGAAGCTAAGTAGTCAGTGAAGCCGGGGCCCAGAAGACAGAGCCCCAGAGGAGAGAGGAGCCCAGGAAGAGGAGGCGCAGGCAGGAGGCTGCAGGCCTGGGAGCAGGAGGGTAAAGAGGTCTCATCTCCTCTGAAGGTGGCAGGTCGCAAGCAGGCAGCCACCAGGGTGTTCCCAGAGTCCCCTGCAGGGGAAGGTGGGCAGTTTGGTGAGTGCTTCATCAGACAGGTGCGATGGGAGAGCCAGGGAAGGCTTGAGATGTCAGAGAGGCAGAAAGGATGTGCCGTTGATCCTCATTTTAGGAGAAATGACTGCGGGACAGGACTGATGGGAAAATAGTCAATGGGTCAACGGGTTCTGGTCAAAATGATAAGGGAAAAATGACACAGTGGGAGTAAATTGAACAGGAAATGAGGCTCTGAGAAAATGCCACCTCCCTGTAGCTGCTGGTCGCCTGGAGCCCGCCCTCAACCAGTCTGAGTGCCACAGCCAGAGCATGCTCTGACCCACTTTCCACCTCTCCTGTGCTAATGCAGTGTCTCGGGCACCAGGGGAGCACTGCTCACAACCTCCTGCACCCTGCCTCTGTCCCTGGTCACACACACAGTGCCACCTCTGGAACGCAAGCCAGAGCCACCAGCTCTGAGGCCAGGAATTCCTCGGTGCTCCCGTTACGCTTAGATAAAGTCTGAACTCCTCTCCAAGGCTCCAGCGCTCTAGGTGATCTGCCCTGTACACTGCTGTGGTTCCTGTCCACATGTCACTGATGAGGATGGCAGGCGGTGACAGAATCCCAGTCTCACAGGGCCCGAGGGAGTCACCATGCAGTGCAAAGCTCCCCAGAGACAGGGACCTCTGAGAGTTTGGCCAAGCATTTTAATAAAACGATGGGGACATCTACACTGTAAACTCGTAAGTGATATGGTCTCCGACTTGCTCAGATTTCTGTCCCCAGCAACCTGCACATTCCCTGGTACACCCAATCAATTGTTATGGGGTGAACGCTTTGTGGGACGGATGCTTTAGGATCAGTGCTCTCAACAGTGGGCATCTGCTTCCTCTGGTTTTGCTTTGGGAATCAACCCAGTCCTCACTGAATGAAGTCCCATGGGGACAGTGAGCTGGGGAGTCCCACTGGCTCCTTGGCATGCGCCCAGGCTAAGCCAATGGGAGTTCTCAGGAACTTGACTCTTCACTGGAAGGAAGACAGGAAAGGTTGGAGCCGGTCACCAACACCCTGAGAAGATCATCCTTAGTTCCTGCTCCCCAAATCCCGGGACATCCCTCTCTCCACCCTTTGGGAGGCCTTTCTCAACCTTCCTACGCTCGTGAATCGCACTACAACCTTCTACTAAATGCCTCTGGGCTTCAGTGTAGCAGTCAGATTCTCTCTTGTCTGTAATCAGAGAGCTGTAACCAAACATATTGGAAACTTAACACGATTAGGAGAAAGCATATTTATTTTTAAAAATGAGCACTGCTATCTGCCAAACAAAGCAGTAAGTGCCAGAATTTTTTTCAAAATCTATCAAAAACAGTCCTTGTCTTCAAACAGCGAAGTTTTTATAATCCAAGACAAAACGGGATTAGTGGCATACCACATGGAGGAGAGATGCCCCCAGAACAGAAAAGGGCCCTTCCGGGAGGAGACGATAGACCCACAGGTGGCCTCAGCCTTGTAGGTAGGAGTGGCCATATAGGATGGGCTGAAGGGGTCCTGTGTGATGGATAAGTGTGACAGTAGACCAGGAGGTCGCGTTCCTACCTCTGGGAAGGGAGTATGAGCAGTTCGATTCTAAATAGCAGTTGGAAGCTGAAAAGCAGCCTTAGGAAAGCCTGGTTTGGGAGTTCCGGGCTGTAGGAGGGAAAATCATTATTTATGCACAGTCTTGCTTGGAAAGGTGAGGCTTGCTGTCATAGGTAGTACTGGAGCAGAAGAGAGCAAAATGAAGAGAGGGATCCCAGGAACACAGTGGTCCAATCAGCATAAGAATGAATGAAGCAAGCATTTCAAATTGTCCCATCCAGTTGCCCACGGAGAGAAAGGTAGGGATAAAAAAGGCAGAGGCCCTGAGCCTGATGAAAGGCATGGACTGAAACAAAATATTCCCCGCTCCTGAATCACACCCTCACCTTCCCACCTCCCCTTTTCTGAGTCTCAGTCCCATGCTCCTCTGCCACATGGTACCTTCACCAGGACCCAATGGTATCAGAGTAAACCAGCGCGCCTGAGGACAAATTTGCGAGCCTTTGCCCCTTCGCAGGCCACCACCCTTCTTTTCTTCCAAACCTAGAAACGTTTCTGCTTTCATTTGTCCTTTAATCAATCAGACAGACAGGCCCATGGCTCCCTGCAGCTTCTATAGCATGCCAATCAGAGAGAGGAGGCCCTGAGCTCCCTGCAGGATCCTCAGCAACCCAATCAGAGACAGGAAGCCCTGAGCTCCCTGCAGGGTCCACAGCACCCTGACAGACAGGCCCATGGCTCCCTGCAGCTTCTACAGCATGCCAATCAGAGAGAGGAGGCCCTGAGCTCCCTGCAGGGTCCACAGCACCCTGAACAGTCAGGCCCTTGGCTCCCTGCAGCCATCCACAGCATATCAGTCAGAGAGAGAGGCCCTGAGCTCCCTGCAGGGACCACAGCACCCTGATCAGACACAGGTCCTTGGCTCCTTGCAGCATCCACAGAATTCCAATCAGACAGAGGAGGCTCTGAGCGCCTACAGGGTTCAAGCAACCCAACCAGATGGACAGGCCTTAAACTCACTGCAGCAGCCTCTTCAAAATCTCCCTGTTCCTATTTTCTTTCCACTGCACAGCAGAGCATCAATAAACTCTAAGTTGATCAATTAAATCTGCAAAGCACAACATAGTTTTTCCTGCCATATGGAGCTGCTGAAAATACCGTTAGAAATATTACTCCTGTGTTCGAGAAGTTACAATGGTTACTGCTTGTTCCAAACGTGAGTGGCTAAACACATTCTCCACTCTGAATTTCTCAAGATCCACTATGCTATATGTGTGGACATAAGTATATGGGGGATGTGAGACTTGCGATGCGTGCCCACACTCACTGCAGAGCCCAGGAAGGCCTGGAGAGAAGATCCCGGCTTTCCCAGAGCAAAGGCTGCATTCCCCAAGCAGAGGACTTTGGATTCCTGGAGACCTTGATGGGAAAAGAAAAATGGAAAAGGCAGCTCTGTACTTGGGTCTGCTAGGATGGTCTCTGGCAGGTTAAAATCCTTGGTTTAGGGCTGGAGAGGTGGCTCAGCAATTGGAGCACTTGCCTGGCATGCATGAGGACCCAGATTCAAACCCCAGCACCACATATACAACTCTGTCGGAGAAACAAAGGCCACATGAAAAAATAAATAACAAAAAATTGAGTCTCTTTCCCTCTCTCTCACTCTCTCTCACTCTCTCCTATCTCTCTACTTAAAAACAAAACAAAATAAAAATCCTCAGTTTATCTGTTTAGGTATTCAGCTACTTGGTGCTCAGAGATTTCTGTTGATTACACACACAGTGTCCAGACTTATTCCAAATATGGAATTCCAAGTGGACTAGCTCCATGCAGCAGGATGTGTTCACAAATGTCTTTCCAAACAGATACATGCATACGCCGGCCCAGCTCTGCACACCTGCCCCTGCTTGTGTCTGGGACTGCACACTGCCACAGCTCCGACTCTGGGCAGTCCCCATGCCTCACACTCATCGCCAGAGCCCTCTAAGCAGACCACAATGCCTTGGCCAAGACAGATGTGGGGGTCTGATCCCACCAGTCACATCCCACTACACCCGATCTCTGCATGCACTATCAAAGCAGGTTGGGTTGTTCAAAACAAAATCTGTTAATCCAAGCATTCAAGAAACTACATATTGCCTGACACCTGAAAATCATTCCAAAACAAAAACTGGAAATGGAAAAGAGCTAGATTCATTTTGGTAGAAGAGCGGTTGGCAAAGAGAGTGGAATGTGACTTTCAATATGCTTAATGCTTAGTCAGAGATCAATAACCTAACAGCAAGAGACTGTCTCAGGGTCTCTGGCTCCGCTGAATACTGGATTTAAGAGTTTAAGACTGCTCTGTGTACTCAGCTTTTACGGCTGTCTGTAAAGAAAGACGGTCTGCACTTGGTGGTGCTCAGATCTCGGCCTGTCAGCACAGGCTGAAAGACAGGACAGGATCAACAGCTTCCAGGCTGCACCCTTTCCATCTTGGTGTGGGTTTGTGTGCTCAGAACAGGGCTGGGATGAAATGACAGTGTTCCAAAATTTAATGAGCTCAGCATTAGCACAGATTTATGGGGATTTCAGATTGGCCCTGTTTGAGTGGGTGTAAGCCTGGGAGGACAGGCATTTGTTATAACATAGAGTTTAACGTGAATGTATGCGTTACTAATTACAGGACTTTGAGGTATTCTTTCTAAATTTAATATAGACATATACATATATTTTAACATATATATAAAGCATATTTTATATGTGTGCATAAAGAAATAAAATATATATGTGTACACACACACATATATATATATATATATATTTTTTTTTTTTTTTCACTAAATCTTAAGATAGATTCTCCAGAAGCTCAGGTCTGAACCTATGGTTCATTACTCAAACATCCCCCTGTTGGCAGTTTCTGACTCCAACCCGCTTCATTCCAATGTCTGGACTGGCTTGCAGTAAGAATCAAAGCCCCTCTTTAATGTTTAAAAAATAAACAAACAAATACACACGTAGGCAGACTTATGAGGGCTGCTGCTGCTTCTCCTTCTGCCTTTTGAGCCCTGTTCTTTTCCTCTGTCATTACCATGCCATTGTTCCCCAGGACCCAAGGACGGACTCCAGGAAGAAGCTTCACGTGGCCATGAGGGATGTGGCCCACAGTGCTTCTTAGTCCAGATTCCTTATGGATAATATTCATTTATTTACTGAAGCAGCAAATATTTATTAAGTTATCAGGCACTAATATTCAATGATCAGCATCAATGTGTCCGAGTCGTCAAAATTGTGCGTGTTATTGAAATTCCTGACTCAGGTATGAGCGAGCAGGAAGATGAGTCGGTTTTTATGCATCGATACACACAGCCGGTATTGGGGTTTGGAGGTGAGGTGTCTCCAAAAACTCATGTGTGAGGGGCTGGAGTGGTGGCTCAGTGGTTACAGTGCTTGCCCAGCATGCACAAGTACACAGGTTCAAACCCCAGCACCCACGTACACAACTAAGTGTCAGAGGAACGAAAGCCATGTGAAAAACTCAATAAAAGTTGATTCTCTGTTTCTCTCTCACTGTCTTTCTCTCTTTAAAAAAAAAAAAAAAGACTTGGAGATAAGATGATTGGGCTGGGAGAGGCTTAACACAATCAGTGAGCTTTCCCCTGATAAGGGATTAACTGGGTGGTAACTGAAGGCAGCTAGGGTGTGGCTGGAGAGGTTGAGGACTGCCTTTGGGGGATTGTATTTTGTATAAGGTGAGTGGATTCTCACTCTCCCTCACTCTCTCTCCCTCCCTCTCTCTCTTTTCTTCCTAATTGCAATGCCCTGAGCCACCTTGCTTCTCCACATTCTTCCACCATGAGCCCTGAGCCCTGAGGAATGGAGTCCTTTCTATCGTGGTTCCTCTCAAAGACCACAGATGTGGATAAGCCACACAAGTACAGATACCGCGATGTGTGTTAGTACTGCGAAGAGTGGGCCTGGGCCGCTGGGGGCGGAGGAGCCTAGCAGTGGCCTTTCCACTAACAGCTGAACGACAGCTAAGAAGATTGGGGGGTGGTTATGAAGAAATTGAGGCGGAGGGCACCGCAGTGCAGAAGCCCTGTGTGGAGAGGGACAGCAACATCCTCCACGACCTGAAGGAAGGCCCATGTCTGCAGGGACAGGATGGGAAAGGCTTTGAGAGCACCTGCCGTCAGAGCACATGGCACATTCGCCTTGCGCCGTCCTCTGCAGAGTCTGGAGTCATCCACAGCAAAGAAGAATATTGTACTCAGCCTGTCGGGGTGCGGGATGGTGCTGAGTAAGAGTCTGGGCAGGGCCTTGAATCTGAGGCTAAACTGGAGGAACAGGGAGATTGAAGTTCTTTCACAGAAACAAGAGTCAAAGCATGTCCTAAGTCACCAGCTGCCCTCTCCCACCCGACACACACATGAGGCTGCCCAGCGTCGGGGAGTAGAAGAAGTCCATACCCCAAGGTCCTCTGCATCAGCTGAGCCACCTGCCACTGTCCATGGACTCCAAGGGCAGGCTGGTCCCAGCCCCACAGGGCAGAGCTCCTGGAGTCACCCTCTGGGGTTTCTGTGAGTGTATCTATGTCACAACTGAACACAGAAGATCAAGAATCCACGCTACTTGTAACTGAGATGGAAGAACTGCTGAGTAAGTGCTCGCCTAATCTGCTTCATCCGCTTCATCCGCTGCGAGGCCAAGTCCCTGGAAGGTGAGGACTGGGTGTTTCTGACTCCTGTCTACAGGCGCAGTGAGTGCCTTGATCTTTTCTGTTGATAAGAACAGTGTCCTGTCCTCTAGTAGAGGACAGCTGAGAGAAGCAGCGGTGCGGAGAGCGACCAGACAGCTGCGGCTGGATGAGCACTCTGGACGCTGGCTGGGAAGCAGGACACTGAATTAATGACTGTATTTTGGGCCCTAGGACCAAATACAATTGCAGAAGAAGAAAGGATAGTGTGAAGCAGGAATAGACAAGACCACAGAAGTGATCCTTTCTCCCTCATGCAGCAAATAAAGGAATCTGGGCCAACCAAGAGGAGGCGTTCCCCTGGGCCATGTAGGACACTTGACATGGCCAGGAAAGACTGAGGACAAAGGTGCTGCAGACAGAGGAGGCCAAGGCGGGAGGGGCAGAAAGGGCGCGCAGGTAGGTGAACTTCAACCTTCCTGACCCTCCAGTTTAGCCTCGGCTGAAGCAAAGAGGGCGCAGAATGACAGCCCAGCCAGGTCTGCTTCAGAAGAACGTTGGATGGATTCCCAGGGAGCAGGTGGATCCAGGAAGCTTAAAGGGGGCGTGATTGACAGCAGGGAGGAAGCTGAAGGGAAGATGGCAACATGGGTGGGTGGGAGAGTCGGAGGAACTCCCACTGCAACCCGCTTAGTGACTTGACCAAGTGTTATTGAAAGAGTGAAGGAGTGGACAGATGAACGGAGGAAGAAGGAACGAATGAATGAATCAATCAGGCAATGCATCAAGAGAGCAATGAGGAAACGTCCCTCCACAAATATACAGCTGGCAGCAGAAGATGGCCCTGCCTATTGCTTGGGGGATGAAAACAAACAATTTATACATTTTTTTTTTTAAAGAGAGAGGGACAGTGTGTGTTGAGAGAGAGAGAGACAGGGACAGAGAATCAATTTTATTTATGGCTTTTGTTGCTCTGAGACTTTGTTGCGTACATGGTGCTGGGGTTTGAACTCGTGTACTCGCTCATGCCGGGCAACCTCTGAGCAACCACCGAGCCACCGCTCCAGCCCCCAATTTATACATCTTAAATGAAAGAAAAAAGGTTTTTTAAATTTTCACACACAAAATGTAAATCATCTGGTTGAGCTCGGCCTTCCTCTTTTCCTCTTCCCTCCTTCCCTCCTCCCCTTCCTCTCTCTCTCTCCCTACATGAAGCAAAGTACTTAAGAATGCTCTTGTGAATCTACGTAAGAGATCACATTTGGTTTTCTTAATAACTCTTTTACTGATATTTGCCAAATTATCCATCCAATGACTTTGAGACTATTGAATTTAAAATAGATTCCTAAAGTTACGTTCAACCCAAGCTTGTGGGTACGATTTTCATTTTCTAATAACATACAACTTACCATAGCCTGTTGTTGCTCTTAACGTCGCTTGCTGATCTGCAGGGTAACCCTGAGTCAAAGGCTTGCTCTGTGATTTCCATTGGCTTAGAATCCTTGGTGGGTCAGACGGGTGTTTTGTTTCTGTGAATGTGATCACCTTTATTTCCAATTATCAGCCAAAATCTTTATTTTTTGTCAGGCCCAGAATAAGTAAACACTTAGTGCAAACTCAGGCAGCTAGTGAGTGAAGCAGCTGGGTCAAAATCTGCTCAGCCTGGCTCTCCCCCATGTCACCATGCAAGCCGTCCTTGCTCATGGAGTCATGGTTCTGAATAACATCAGATTAATTGAAAACTAAATACTTAATTTACCACTCTTCAAACCTGCTCTGGGATCTGACCTGATTTTAATCATGAAAATGTTTGTGCTTTATTAATATTGCCTCCTACAAATGAGCATTTATTATGCATGGCACTCCATAGAGTTGATTATTTAAGACAGATGGTATTTTCTGCCCTCTCTCTCTCTTTTTTTTTTTTTTTTTTAAAGAGAAAGACTATTTGATCTAAGGTAATGAGAAGTATCTATTTGAGGGCTCAAGTCTTACTTTCCCCCAGATAGAGGCAAATATTAGAGGCATGTGCAAGACTTAACTTGTTTTTGGTCAAAAGGCTTGTGCATGGTAAATATCTACTGGTTGGCTGGCTTACTGGTAGGTTAATCAATTGAGTGAAATGTAAATGTAAAGCATTTACTAGGTAAGATCAATGAAATAACACGTTGGCCACCAAATGGAAATAAACTGAACGTGAGCGGCTGTGGAGCCTTGGGTTTTAGCAGTTGAGATCTCAAGGGTTTAATTTGAATTCATAGCATGGACTGACACTTGGAATGCCACCTAAGGAAAGAAGCATTAACTTATTCTTCAAATATTTGCTGAGTGGTTGAATTGTGTACATGTTTCCTTGCTACAGCTGTATTAAATTCTAATTAATTTGAATTCAGGTTTAAACATTAGTAGTGGAATATGCCCTTAAGGCACATTATAAATCATTTATTTAGAATATTGATTTTTAGATGAAAAAAAAAACTGCAGAGTTAAGAGAAAGCTTGATGGGTTCATACAGTGATTTCTTCAGCACTCATTTTAAATGAAGTTACACCAGATCCCATGTCACATGCATTTGCTACTCCTATTAACAGCAGTGGTTGGCTTTATGGATCTAAGTGGCTGGACCATGATGCTCAGACAACTGGACGCAGCTTCCTCTGGATTCTTCTACAGTGTTTTGGATGGAATTTGGCTCAGTGGGTTTGAATGGAGCAACCTGCAGGGGCTCCCCCAGTTGGTTGAAGGCTGGCACAGGGCAGACCCTGACCTCTCCCGCCTTTAGGCTGCTTCTGCAACGCGGCTGCACGCCAGCCTTTGGACCTCTTTGCAACGTGACCCTAAACCTCCAGCCCACCAGGAGCCCCTACCACCATATTTGGGACCTGCCAAGCCTTCACATCCAGTGACTCAATCCCTTAACATACATCTCTTTCTAGTTAGGGTTATATCTTATTGGATCTCTTTTTCTGGAGATCGATAATACACCAACATTTTGCTTCATGACTTAGAAGCCACTGTATTAAAGATTCCATTCATGTATTTTACTCATCTTTTTCATTGCTGCAACCAAAAGACCCAAGGAGAACATCGCAGAGGAGGGAAAGCTTATTTTGGCTCATGGTTTCAGAGGTTCAGAGCGCAGACTCCACTGCTCTGGACTCAAGGTGAGGCAGAACATCGTGCAGGAAGTGCTGGTGGAGGAAAGCAGCTCAGGACAGGGCACCAGGAAGCAGAGAGAGCTCCACACACACAGGAGCAAAACATCCATGCTCCCAAAGGCACGCCCCCAGTGCCCCACCTCCTCCAGCCACCTGCCCACAGTTACCACCCAGGTAATCATCCACGTGGATTAATCCCCGGCTAGGTGACAACGCTCATTATCTGAACATTTCACCCCTGAGCCGTCATGCAGTGTCTCCACCTCATGTCTAAACCCTAACATCCAGATGGAATCAAGAGGCCAAGGGCAGCTGAAGAGAGACAGGCCGCTTCTGGCTCTAGAGGTCAGGATGGTGGTGCTGGGTGCGCCTCTGTCCCTGCCTGGCTGTGAGCGAGTGCCAGTGGACCTTCCGCGGACTCACACTGGAGCATAACTCAAGAAGCTTTCACACACATTGTTATTAAACAGCCCGGACAGATAGACCAAGAAGCTTGCAGTTTCAGGTTAATAATGAGGTCACAGGGTCAGCTCCCACCCCTCTTCCCTCAGGGGACGTCCCTGGAGGGGGCTCCCAGACTCTCCAGGAGCCCACTGTCTTCATGGTCCTCCTGCGTCCTGCTTCCTTTGCCTGGGCCACCTGTGGAGGTTTTAAGAGCAAGGCAGAAATTCAAGTGAACTGTCCTAAAATTATGACAATAAAACAATTGCAGCTACATTCGGTGGCCCTTTCTGGTGGAATCGAGCCTGGCTCCCGTCCCCTGCAGTCGGTGCCGCACCTGGGCCCAGTTGCGTTCTCTAGCTCTCTAGGGCTGCATACCCTGTGCACGTTCCCAGGCCATCGTGGGTTCCACACCGCTGCTCTTGCTGTTTGTCACACGAACACACGTGAGGATGACCGAGAACCTGCTGTGACTGCCCTGTGTTCTCTTGCTGTCACTTCCCTGTGGCTAAAGCTCCTATCAACGTGAAAGTGGCTGACAGTCGCAGCGTTGCTCAGCACCTCGGCCTCTGCTATGAGATTCCTGAAGGCGCCTGTGATCTTTTGCTGTCTGAAATTGACACTTTGTGGGAGGAAATGCTTGGTCCGTGTACCAGGGACGAACGACACTGTCCATCAAATACCCCTGCTTCCCATCATAGGCCAGGAGGTGACCGACTGCTGCGGGAACGGGGCTAAAGGGAGAGACACACAGCTGTGCTGTGACTGGCCGCCAGCACTGGGGCACGCACCCTCCGGTTCCAATAAAAGCAACGGCTTCTTCTGTAAGCGGGAGGGTTTGAAAATCTGCTGCGCTTCTGCATAAGGCCTGCGCCTTTTCTGAAAGTGCAAGATATAAATGTATTCTTTCATGTAAATTTGAAAGTTCAGCAGCCTATTATAAGATGATGCATATCTTTAAATGAACAGTGGTCTCACTGAGTTACCATCCAAAGTATTTGCTGTTTAAGCCCTAACGTACTGAAAATGAGGATGCTCCGTGTTGTCACACGAAAACAGGAAGAAAACTTTACTTGGAATGTACACTATGGGAAAGCTTGTACAGATCATATACCTATTTTCTGTTTTCTTTAAAATTTTTTTTACAGAGAGAAGGATAGTGAGAAAGAGAGAGAGAAAAATCAATTTTCATTGAGTTTTTCACATGGCTTTCATTGCTCTGACACTTAGTTGTGTACATGGGTGCTGGGGTTTGAACCCGTGTACTTGCGCATGCCAGGCAAGTGCTGTAACTGCCGAGCCACCATTCCAGCCCTGTTTTTTTTTTTTTTTTTTTTTTTTTTTTTTTTTTTTTTTTTTTTTTTTTTTTTTTTTTTTTTTTTTTTTTTTTTTTTTTTTTTTAAGGAAGTTTTGCTTTTGCCTAGCAGGCATGAGGCCTGGAGTTCAGTCTCCAGCAACTTGCTTACCTAAGTTATATTCAGGAAAAAATTGCTCATTCAAAATTTATATTTGAATAATGCTCATATGTTGTGAAAAATTATGAGTGCACAGATGCACAGACATGATGAATATTTATTTGTTTTTCTAAATGACATATAATAATCCTTTTATTAATTTATCTATTGGGTACTGTGGACTGAATCCACAGGTTCTTTACCGCTGAGCCACATCCCCAGCCATTTTTATTTTTTATCTTGAGACAGGGTCTTGCTAAATTGTTGAGGCTGGCCTCCAACTTCCTCCTGCTTCAGACTCCTGAGTTGCTGGGATTATAGGCATGCACCCCCACACCCAGCTCTAAATGACATACAATACTTAACAGGAATTCTAAAAATATTTTAAGGGCAAGGATTTAGAAATTTCTACTGGAGGTGTAGTTAATGTTGTGGTTTGGATGAAAAGTGTTCCCCAAAAGCTCGTGCGAGACAATTCAGGTAGGCTGAGGTGAAATGATTGGGTTATGAGAGCCTTAGCTCGATCAGTGCATTGATCCCCTCGTACAGATTACCTGCTAACTGCATGCTGGTGGGGTGCAGCTGGAGGAGGGGATCACGGGCGTTGCCTTTGGGGCATATATTTTGCGTCTGGCATGGAGTCTCTGCTCCCTGGAGCCAGGCCTTTCGCGTGATGTTCAGCCTCACCTCAAGCCCCGAGGAATGGAGCCAGATCTCCATGGACCAACACCTCTGAAACCTTGAACCCTTAAATAAACTTTTCCTCCTAAAGTTGTTCTTGTCGGGTCTTTTAGTCACAGCAGCAAAAATCTGATTTAAACCGCTAATTGAGCGATGTAGTCTCATGAAGTGTGGCTTCCGCTCCGCTGTCCTTCGGTAGATTTGCTCTGCAGGTGGAAAGACAGCTCGCCTAGCCTTCCCAGCGTGTGGCTGCTCCGCTGTCCTCTGTTGCTGGTGCATCTGGAAGACAGGCTGAGACCGTCTCCTCGCACGTGGAGTGGACGGTGCACCTCTCTCCTTACGAACCCTGTTCGGATCCAGTGAGGATGCGTTCACTTTTGTAACAGTTTGGCCTTCAGAGTCAGTGAAGCTGCTGTTTTGGGTGCAGCGCTAACATGGTGAAAACAGGTGCGGCTCAGCCTCCTCCCTCCCGAAGATCATCCTTAGTACAAGCGGTCGAGTAAGGAATCATGTATCACGTGCAGAAGAAACTAAGTTAGCTCTGTGGGGGGCACACGTCTGCACGCGCACGTCGGGCAGACTTCACATACAAGGTTATCAACATTTTGACTCCTGACCCTTTGGATTTATAGAGATCAGGACTTTCTATTCTCATGACACTGTGGTTTATATGAGAGGTGCATCTTGCTATCTCCTTATTTCACGCATAATTGGAATTTTCACTAGGAGGAAACTTTTTTTGGTACCAGGGATTCAACCCAGGGGTGCTTAACCACTGAGCCACATCCCCACACCTTTTATTTTTATTTTGAGACATGGCCTTGCTAAGTTGCTTAGGGCCTCTCAAGTTGCTGAGGCTGGCTTTGAACTCGCAATCCTCCTGCCTCAGCCTCCCAAGCCTCTGGGATCACAGGCGTGCTTCACTGCTCCCGACTGAGAGAGCATCTTTCTGCAACTAAGTTAATGGAGAACCTGAAGGAAAAGAATGAGAAAAACAGAGCCTAGAAAACCTGAAAATTGTTTGCCCAAAGTTAGAGTCCTCGGAACAGAGCCAAGGTCTTTTGAGATGTTGGAATGAGCATGTGAGGTTGGGAGGTGCTGGGGAGCAGTCAAGTCCGGTTCCAGAACTCCTCTGCAATCCCCTTGGGGACTTGTTAGAGGTCTTTGTCTAGTGATGTGGCACAAAGTTCTTGAGTGTTTTCTTGTACATACTAGACAAATGATAAATGCATGAGAAATGGGAGCATGCGTGTCAACATTGGGTGACCTTGAGAAATTCACTTCGACCTTCTAGATTTCAATTTCTCCAAAGAAAATTAGATGATTTCCAAAGCTTGATAAGTCTGTGATTGGATCACTGCTGGGTCTTCCTATGTACAATGGCTTGTCTTGAATATTACTATGATAATTAAAACTGTTTTATAAATTCCAATATAAACCAATCTGCTTTTAAACAGTTTGTGACTTCTAAATTTAGCAGTCATAGTTCTGTCATTAGCTTTCAATATTTGCTGATACATTTGTATCTTCATAATTATACTTGAAATGAAATGGCACCAAATGCAGCCATGTACAAATTGAAGGAATATTTTTCTTTAGTTATCCATTTAGGGATGTTTCAAGATAGTTTCAGTGAAGTCTATGAAGATGGGTTTTAAATAAATGTGGTATAAAGAATATATTTATTTTCAATATTAGAAAACTCCAGTTTCACTTTCTGAACAACCAGAATCAAGACAATCATACCGAGTGGAAGATTTATCTCATACTTTCTAATATCCAGCATTCTTGAAGCAAGAGCTTCATTTCACTATCCTTTATAGATGACCCTTTCAAAATATATTTTGACAATGAGATATGACACCTAACTTTGGAGCATAAGTGCTGTAAGACCTTCTTGAGTTTCAAAATTTTATGAGCCCATACTTATCTAGCCAAGCTACAAATAGAGTATTTCAATTGATTAACATTAATAGCAATTGAATTCATCTTGAAACTACATAAAAATACAAGGTGAAATGAGAGTCTCTAAAAGGTATAGCAGTATCTTGCTTGCTTATCCTTCAGTAATAAAATGAGAAACCCAAATTTTCAGAACCTGCCAATACAATTCTAAGCAGATGAGATTTCTGCACAATGCCATGAGAGAGTAAGTTCTTTCAGGGGTGCATCCACAGTCTATTTACTTCTTACTTTCCATGTAATTGAATAAGTTTGGTTATCTGATTTCCCAGCCAGAAATAAATTACAAACAAAGAATAAATCCAGAATGAATGGGAGCTCTGTTGGAAGTGGAAGTGTACACCGAGCAGTGAAATTAGATGGATCAATAGTAAGAAGAGGAAGCCAAGCAATCCGATCAGCAACGCTCAGAGTCGCTGTGCTACCACACAATCACCCAACTGATGTTCGTAATTATGATGCGTGACATTATTTATGACTACAATAGGTGTATATATGACAGATTTTGGTTTACATCACTTCCAATAAAAATGGTTGAAACAGAAGCAGTTTTCACTTGCAAAGCTTAACTTTCAGGGACTTCACAAGTCCTCTTTACAGGCCTCCTTCTCCAGTGAGGCATTTACTGGCGTCTGCAGCAGAGGTGGTGGGGGTGAGAGCTGCGAGGCAGGGGGGTCTGCAAAGGATGATCAGAAAGGTCAGTGCCCACTG
>PVKS010043098.1:0-15076 GCA_004027875.1 Aplodontia rufa | reverse complement strand
CATTTTATAATAGTCTTTATGATACATTGTTATGTTTGTAGGCACAAATCATGGAATCATGAAGGTTTATTTCATAATAACAAATCAGTGCCATTTTATGAGATTATGCCTCTCGTCCATACCTGTCAAGTTGTCATTAGGCCAGTTTGAAGCTGAGACTTGGTGCCAGGGAGTACCTCTTTCAGTCAGTGTAAATTTATGAAACTTGAGAACTGTGGTTCTCTTTTAAGCTCATTTAATGCTAGTATATTCATTCTGTATGGTTGAACATAACCTAATAGTGTGTTTGGGTTAGCCTACTGTATTAGTCCATTTTCAGTAGTATAATAAAATACCTGAAGCAGGTTAACTTTACAAAGAAAAGTTTATTTAGCTCACAGTTCTGGAGACTCATAGGCATGACACTGACATCAGTTCAACTGTACCTCATGGCAGGTGGCATCTCAATGTAGAGAGCATGTGTAGGAAGAAGCAATCGTATCTCAAAAAGGGAAGCCAGAGAGACTGGCATCCTATAGCCCCTTCTAAGGGTGCTCCCCCATCAACAAATCTTCCCTTAAGCTCCAGCTATTAAAGGTGTGCCTCAACTCTGCCACACTGGATACAGAGCCTTGTGGGACAAACTCAAACCATAGCAGGTCTTTTCATTGGGCTCTGTTTATTGTCATATGCTAAACATAGAAATACTCTTTAGCAAAAACTTGAGCATGTTGAGATAGCTTGTTGGAACTCATTCAGACTTAGTTTGTTTGCATAAATCAAGTTTTTATAATGCTGGACATTTACTTTTTTTTAAAGAGAGAGGGACAGTGAGAGAGACGGAGAAAGAGAGGAACAACTTTATTTAGTTTTTCACATGGCCTTAGCTGCTCCAACACTTAGTTGTGTATGTGGTGCTGGGGTTTGAACCCGGGTCCTCATGCTTGCCAGGGAAGCGCCAAAACCTGTGAGCCACCACTGCAGCCCCCTACTTTTTTTTCTTAAAGAGAGAAAGAAAGAGAATCAATTTTTATTGAGTTTTTCACATGGCCTTCATTGCTCTGACACTTATTTGTGTACGTGGTGCTGGGGTTTGAACCCATGTATTTGTGCATGCCGGGCAAGCGCCGTAACTGCCAAGCCACCGCTCCAGCCCCTGGACATTTACTTTTTCTTCAGCTTTTGAAATGGTTCTCTTACGCACATCAATAGTGACTCTACAACATGATTAAATTTATGTGCTGCTGTAACAGTGTATGAAATTTGGGATTATGCTGTTTTGACTCAAGAGTTAAAACATATGATTAGGTAGATTAAAAATAGCGTGACCTTGCACAGTTTATGATCCTATGAAAGATAAATTGAACAAGTAGGCTATTCTCCATTCTTTCCTACTTCTACTTGCTAATACTTTGCAAAGTACACTACAGTGTTTACAGATAACACTGCCAACTATTATGTTTAAAATGAGACCAACATTTAATTCGATTCTCATTTGTTCTCATCCTTGAAAGAAGTTTTTCAAAATTGCATCTGTTCTGTTATTGTGGGATCGGCAATAACTGGGAGTTTATGTAACTATGCATGTGTCTACAAGGAGGTCATTTTTTCATTTTCCTTTGAAGTACCTTTAAGTATACTCTTAATATATCTTGAACTGCATACCATTATTTGTTTCCCACATAGGATAAAACATCTTCAAGGAGAGAAGCCAAAAACATGTGTATTAAACTGACTTATTTTTTTTTCTGGCAGAAGGTCCTAGTACGAAATTAGGTTCTTGAATTTTCCAAATGAGGCTGTATTTATTGCCCTTCTTCTCTAAGAAGGGCCATTTTAATAATTTTTGCTATCACATCAAAGACTCTTCATGATAATTATAGTCAATAATTGCAGTAGTAATGCTGTGTGCCATCTGGAGCCTCAGTGTAATGGAAACTAGGGAGAAAAACACGTCCCTCTGCTTATTGGGAGTTACCATGGAACCTGAGGCCCTGGTGCCAGATCATTGCTTGCATCAATTATAGGTGTCCCTTCCATTTCTGGGGCCTGGGTCATATACTGTATTCGTTTTCTCTCTTCCCTTGGACCATTTCTTTCCATTCTTTCTCACTTTTGTTTCTAAGTGGCCGCAGGCCTGAACCACCTACCCCTCCCCCAAAGTAGTTGGCTGGATCCTGATGATGGGCCTCATTCAGGAGTAGGGGAGTAATTGGAACTTATTATTTGGATTCAGCAGTTATCCCATGACCCAAAAGAGTAATAGAGGGCAAACTGGATATTGAGGTAGTGGCACCAACACCCACTCACCTAGTTGTTCCAGACCATAGAAAGATGTCTGATACTTGAATTTCTGAGCACTGGATCTAACTCTTGTCTATTGGCTAGATTTCCTTTTTTTTGGTATTTATTTATTTTTATTGAGAAATTTATTTGTTGAACAATCATATAAGTTTTTAACAAAATAATATGTGAATATAGATTCTGAAGATTAGATTTACCCCCAAGAGTGCCACCCCAAATTACCCACCCTTATCCATCCCCTCCTCTTCCCAAAACATTTCTAAAAATGTATTAGGTTGTATAATCTACAAAATCCTCAAAAACCTCAACTACAAAAACACAAACAACCCAATTAATAAATGGGCCAAAGAGCTAAATAGAAATTTCTCTACAGAGGAGATTGATCAAGCCAAAGAGTACATGAGAAAGTGCTCTAAATCAACAGTAATCAGAGAAATGCAAATGAAAACTACATTAAGATATTGGCCAGATTTCTGAAGTACAACATGTCTCTTATGTTCTATGACAGACAATACCTTTCTCTAGTGATTCCATCATTAGCCCTATGCAAGCAACTTTTGGTTCTACTAAATAGGCTTGAAATAGAGCAGTTTCTCTCCTTTCATGCCTGCCCAAAGCAAAAATGGCAACAGGAAGCTCCTTCATTCTTGATTATCTGACAGTTCTGTTAAGAATGCCAGGCCACTTCCAATGCATTATCTAGAACATTCATATATATCTCTGTGGCCCCACAGTACCTAAGATGCCTCTGGTCTGGCAGGCCTGTATCTAAAGATGGTCAGGAATTGAAAAGATTTATAGAGATGAGAATACATAGCAGATGACTTCTTTCTCTCTCTTCCTTATCATTTGTTGGCAAAGGCTATGGCTTTTCCATCTTTCCTAAGGGAGAATTTTTTTCTATGGCATGAATAAGTAAGCACATTAATAGTTCAATTTAGTGCCCAAGATCTGCCTTTATTTTAAAAAACCAGAAGAAAATAGTAGGGGCTATCGTACCAGCCCAGCTCAAGAATTGACTTTGCATTTGAATTCAGGAACCTTTTATGTATGTGTGTATTATTCTTTTTTTGTGTGTATGTGATACTGAGACTAAATCCAGGGGTGCTCTACCACTGAGCTATATCCCCCAGCATTTTTATTTTTTATTTTGTGTCAGAGTCTTATTAAGTTGCAACAGCTGGTGTTGAACTTGAGCTTGCCATACTCCTGCCTCAGCCTTACCAATAGCTTGGATTACAGGCATCTACCACCATGCCTAGCAAGGAACCCTTCAATTGGCAGTTTTCAGAGCCAAGGACAAACAGAGATTGTTTCTTGTGTGGTAGTGAGGGAACAGGTGGTATCTCAGTTCCTTTGGTGTTTCTGTCATTTAAAGGCATAGAAGCTCCTCTGGTGGGGTGTGAGCTGCAAAAATTAAAGGAAGCCACTTCCAAAGGAAGAAAAATCCCAGTCAGACATAGGTGCATCACTGATAAAGGCAAGCTGGTAAAATCTATATTAAAAGTTGAGAACCATGAAAAGTTTTAACTAACTCAGTCTTCTGGGAAAGGCATCCTTATTCCTTTCTTTTTTTGTTAAGAGGGAGGTAGGGAGGGAGAGAGAGAGAGAGATCTAGTGACTCTCCTTAGTACAGCAGGCCTACTACACAACATATCTGGCAATGTATAGATTACATTTGAGTGTGATCCTTTCCCACTTTGTCCAAAGGCACCTCAAGCATCCTATTCGCTGAAGACCCTAAGTGAGAAATATGGGTTGGGTGGAATTGCCTCATATAGTATAATCTCACCTCCTGTCTTTTGAACTTGAGTTGTTTTTTGTTTTTTTTTCTTTTTCTTTTTTTTGTTTTTTTTTTAATAAAGCAGGGCAGTGGGAAGGAGAGAAAATCAATTTTATTTAATTTTTTCATATGGCTTTCCTTGCTCTGACAGTTTGTTGTGTGGTGCTGGGGTTCAAACCTGCATCCTCACGCATGCCAGGGAAGTGCCATATCCACTGAGCCACTGCTTTGGCCCCCTGGCTTGAGTTGTTTCAACACAAGATCAAAAGAGCTCAGAGATACTTGAGCAGGGATGGTGGCAGAATTCAGATTAGAGAGTAAGGAGAAAGAAAAGCCTATAGAGCAGCAATAAAATCCATATCTGCTCATCTTGTAATTTTCATCAGGGTGGAGGCCAGGCCTTTTCTATTTTCTGCACTGATAGATGGCATTTGATGCGTAAGACATACTTGATAAATACTGCATTAAGCACCAACATTTTTGTGTTGCCCAATTGGATCAAAGGTTAGTTTGGGAGAAGTGAATCAATTCTTTGATGTAGAATTGGGAGGAATGTTAGGGCAGAGAGTTCTATTACCAGATAATCTCTTGAGGTGGACTAGTTGAAGGAACTAGGTCAAGAAGTGGTAAATATAGTGGATTTTCTAATCATAATGAACAAATCAGTCAACAGGTCTGATTCTAAAGGAAAGGTTCTGAGAGCTGGAATTGGGGAATCAAATGATGCCAAGGAGCTAATACATAAATCCCTGTTAATCCTCAGCACTTCCAAAAAGAAGAAAAATCCCAGTCAAACATAGGTGCCTCACTAATAAAGACAAGCTGGTAGAATCTATATTAAAAGTTGAGAACACTGAAAAGTTTTAACTAACTCAATCTTCTGGGAAAGGCATCCTTCTTTCCTTTTTTTTTTTAAGAGAGAGAAAGAAACAATTTTTATGTAGTTTTTCATGTGATGTTCATTGCTCCGAGACTTTGTTGTGTACGTGGTGGTGGGGTTTGAACTCGCGTACTCGTGCATGCCAGGCAGGCACTGCAACCACCGCTCCAGCCCGGGCATCCTTATTTCTATGAGGGGAATCCATTCTTTGCTGCTAACCTTGTATTTTTCCTAGGACTAATCATATGTTACAGAGTAAAACCAGTGCATGTGATCTGTATAGGCTTTCAAAAACCTTTTTCATGGGTTTTACACTAAGTGAAGGAAACTCAAAATAACCGGCCTCCCTACTGAATGAGACTGCCCTCCAGATATTATGATTGCCTTTGAAGTGGGGAGAAAAGGTGAAGGGCTAACTAGGTAATTCTCTGCATAGCAAAATCAGCAGTGGTATTGTCTCAAATTAGGAGGGAGACAAGTTCTACTTAAAGTTCTGGGAAACTACCTAGAAGAGAAAATGCATTAGAACCTTTATGTGTGTCAGGAAAACTTTTTCAAGTAGTTAAGAGACAATTTAATGGGCATAAATTCAAGGTATGTGCCCCAGGGGTGGCTGGGGGTGGCAGGCCTAGGTACTGGGATAGTAGATAGTGGCGAGGAGAAAGGCTTTTAAAAATCTGGATGATTCATGTTGGGTAATAAGCTACTTAAAGACCTTTCATAGCCAATTGGGAAGATTGGGGAAACCCAGCCTTGCAAAACCGAGGAACAGTGTGAGGAAGGCTCGGCCTGTCTCCATCTGCCATGCTAAGGTTCACAAGACTTTTTGTCTGTTACAAAATTAAGCCCTGTTCAACTGTGGCTCCCGTCCGTGTTCATGGGAACTGGGATTAATTAAGAGTCCTTCAATGCAGCATTAGAGTGAGCTCTCACTTACTGTGCCCTTTAACAAGAATTTTGTGGAAGTGGGTTTTAAGGGATGTAATTAAGCATAAACATTGAAAACATGAATGTTTCTTTCTCCTCCGCCATTTCATTGATGTCTGCCTAGAATTCTGTGATTGTGGGGCTTGAAATCTGATGTTAGAGAATTGTTTTTCTTATATGTATAAGCTTACTCTGCTATCACTCCATGTGAAAAGTTGATATTTGGAGAAATATCTTGTAGAGTATTCATGATGGATAGGTGCGTTATTCTTCTGGTGTATTTTTTCAAGGAAGAATTACTGAAAGCCTTTTTACAGTATTTTGAGGGGGAGATATTTTAGATATGTTATGAAAGCAGCGGTTAAGAGAAGTTGGGAAGGAGGCTGAGGCAGAAGGATCACAAGTTCAAAGCCAGCCTCAACAACTTAGCAAGACCCTGTCTCAAGAAAAAAAAATAATAAAGGCTGGGCATGAGGCTCAGTGGTTAAGCACCTCTCAATGCATCCCTGGTACCAAGAAACAAAGGAGAGAAGTTAGCTGGGAATGTGTAAGTGGTAGACCACTTGCCTAGCATGGGCAAGATCCTGGGTTCCATCACCAGCATCAAAAAGGGGAAAGAGACAGAAAGAATTTAAAAATGGTTTCTAGCTTCCCTTTTTCCCAAGCTAAAACAAATTACAAAAAAGTGGAATGAATTCAATGTTAAAATTTTTCATGCTCCCACAACCCATGAAAAATGTGTCCAAAACAAAGGGCATTAATAATTGCTTTAGATAGTTGATATCTGAGCAACTTCTCACACACTCACTTGCTACAGTAAATGCGGCTGCTGACCCTTTCCGATCTTGCTGTGAAACTTAAATGGGCTATCTGAGAATGAGGATCCTGGGGCTTCTTTAGAGACTATTTGGGAAAAATAAGGAAAATTGCTCCCTGTTGGAAGTGTCAGCCCCCTGTGGGGAGGAGGGAAGGAGTGTCTCCAATGTTTTCTTGAGAATACTTTCTTCCTTTCCCTTTCTCTGAAGTCTTCTGGGATTGCACAGGAGACCGCCCACAGTGGCAATTGCAGGGGATGCATTGAAAGGGCAAGTTGTTGGTGGCTGGTCCCACACCCAACCCCCTTGACCCTCTGATCAACTGTCTTAAAAATATTCCTGCCAAATTCTTCACCTACCAGGGATTATGATGCATGGGTTGGGGACACCGATTCAAGAGTACTGTTGGGCACCAAAGAAACCAGCATCTTAGCCAGTAGTGTTTCCTCTCTAGGCTGTTTATTTGTAAGTTGTTGTAACAGATGTGATCGGTCTTGGAAATTTCAGTCTCTGTAAGGTCTCACATCTCTCCACCTCTCTCAAAATCAAGCCTCAGAGGTGGGGAGAAGCGGAACATGAAAAAAGTTCTCAAGATAACAATGATTTTGAAGAGAGTTATGGAAATCTTAATTTCACAGGCACCATGTAACAAATACCCTTAGTCTTTGTGTGTGTGTGTGTGTGTGTGTGGTTTTTTTCCTCTTAAAGGACTTGAAGTTCACATATGGCCTTTTCAGATCATTTGTATGATTCTGAAGTCCGTAGAGACATTTAGAATTATTTATTTATCCCCAAGCATTCTGTTAAATTATGAAACCAGTGAAAACTATAAATCGGTATCTGAGTAATATTCTCATTGACAGAAAAGATATTTTCCTGCTTGCCCCTGGCCATCTCCCAAGGGTCCTCTACACATTTCCCTGGTCTTTTTATTAGCACTGACTGTTTAGGAAATATCTATCAGAGTCTGAGAACTGTTGAACAGTTTTGGGTTGATCACTAGTATTATTATTTTCAGTCTTGGAGGTAGTGGCTGTAAGTGTGCAAAACAGTTGTTCCAACAGCTCAGAAGTGTTGGAAACACAAGATCAGTGCAGCACACAAGTGTGCATTTCACACTTAACCCCTTTGGTTTACTCGCTCAGTAAGCCTTAGGTGCAGTTAAAATGGGGATCAAAGATCGCCAGATAATAACTTCAGCTTGTAATTTGCTTATCATTTATGAAGCAATAAGAAGCCCTGCTTGATTTCTGACTGGAGTGCCGTTTAAAGGTGTTGTAAGCTCACTGAACTGAAGTGAGGAGTTTTAAAGTAATACCCCTAACCCTTCCAACTACACTTACACAAAGTTATTCTTAGAAATACATAATAAGACTGATTTTTGAAATGTATGTGTTTTGGATTGGCCTTCCCTATCCTACCTTGCAGGATTAGTGGACCTAAAATAATTGGCAGTCTTAAGCCCTCCAGAGCTATATTTTGGCAAGGTTTTGCAGAATGCTAACTAGCTGCGTTTCTCCTACTGATTGGTAGGTGATCTCAAATCATACATCTGCATAATGACTGTAATTTATGTGCTTTATTATTAAGGTTTAGGTCAGATGACTTCAGGCTTTCGATGTGCATAGCACGTTATATGCAGTTATTTCTCTCCTTTTTGGAAGTGGGGAGGATGGATTAATGTATATGTTCCCCACCCCCTGGGATTATTCAAAACCTTGAGAGATTTTCTTTCTTTTTTCCTATGAAGCAGAGCATTGTATGTTCCTCGCAGGGTTCTTAGGTGGCTCGGAGGGGCTGGAGTTATACAGCAACCTGCATTTTATGTCTCTTTGTAGCTATGTGAATTTAGGTCTGAGAAGTGAACAGAAACTATTTTGGTAATACTTTAGACCAACAGCAAGGAATTGTTTTACTTTCAAAACAAATAAAAATTAGAAAAAGGGTAAAGTAGCAATTGAGGGATTAGGAAAATTGCCCCAGGAAATAATAGCTTAATGTAGCTCCCCAATATTAGAATTACATCAAGTATTTATATTTTTGGGAAGCAAGATGAAAGTTTTTCCCCTGGCCACATGTATCTTTCCTTTTTATTTTGAAAGTCAAGGCTTCCTTTCTTTTTCAAATAAACTTTTTTATGTCAGTGGAAGAGGTTTATATTTACAGCAGTTGGAAAAATAGCCCAGAGTTTCTGTATCTACGTTTTATAATGAGTCCCCTTTAACACTTTATATTTGTGCGGTACATTGGTCACAATTGAAGAACCAATAGTGAAGCATTAATATTAACTAAAATCCATACTTTGTTCCAATTTCCTTTCTTTTTTGATAATAGTTTTAGTGAGATGTAATTTATACAAGAAATAATTCACCCATTGATAGTGTATAGTAGCTTTGATGAATGAGTTATGCTTCTATAACCAAAATCAAATTTTTCATTATTGTCACAGAAGGAAGTCCCACACCTTTTAGCCATCACCCCCTCTTTCTACCCATCCCTCCTTCCAGCCCTAGATAACCATTAATCAACTTTTATCTCTAGATTTGCTTATGCTGGACATTTTTGTGTAAATAGAATCATACAGTGTAGATTTTTGTAAGTGGCTGTGGTGTCTTTTTGAGGTTCAGCCATGTTGTAACACCTATCAGAACTTCATTCTTTCTTATGACTGAAATTTGTCACAAGTAGTCTTGCTATGAACAGTTACATACAAGTTTTTTGTATGATTTCCTTAGTTTTTCCCTGATGTCATTATGTTCCAGGATCCCATCCAGGATACCACATTATATTTCATTGTCATATCTCCTTAGGCTCCTAGGGCCTTGCTTATTTTATTGTTTTTCAGTGCTAGGGGTGGAATCCAGGGCCTTGTGTAAATGTTCTACCACTGCGCCATGCCCCAAGACCCTGAAACTTTGCTTTGAGGGCCCTTTAAATATCTATGTTTGGTCTCCAACCATTCACCATCACGTATGCTTACCATTCAATTCCTGATTGGTATGCTTGAGTCCTTTGCATTTTCACCTCCAATCAGAGATGACCCTGAACCAGCTGCAAGAAGGAGGTGTCATTGTTCTGGTCCCCTTCTGCCACTTAGTACAAGTGTTCAGAAATGTGTTTCTGTTCAGACCTTCAGGAGTTGATCAGGGTATAAAAGATGCTTTCCATTTTTCTCATAAAGAGCCAAATTGTCTTCATAATACTCAGAGTCTCTTCAAGAAAGGCCAGTGGAAAATCATAGTTTCCTGCATTTGCAGTTTACAAAGTGTTTCCAGTCTGTTCTTCAGAAGTGTGCCTCACCACAGCCTTTTCCTCTGAGACTGCAGTTTGCATATCTTGTTTCCCAAAGCCTTCTGATTGCTTTATTGCTAAAATCAACTTGGGTACATAGAATATCTGCCTTACAAATCACACTGGTGCGGGCAAGCCTGAGTTCTCTGCTGGTGTCTTGGAATGATTTCTGTCATTTACTCTATGTAGGACACTGGAGTAATGATCCCTAGAGATTTACTTTGTCTCCTGCAGATCAGAAAGCTAACACCTTAGTGGCAATGCTTAAGTATTCTTCTGTCACTACCTCCCCCTATGTCCCCTACGCCCCTAGAGTGTGAGGATTGGTGAGAGATTTTCTTGGCATTGAGCTGGATTTGAAAATGAATTTTCTGGAAGCGATATAGAGAGTGGTTTGTTAGATAAAGTGGAAAGAAGTCATGTTAGTAGTCAATACACTGAGGCCAACCTGAGAACGTAACCACCATTTACAGCATTTTCTATGGGAAGCTGGGTTGTGAGCAACTGAAATCAGCGAACATTAGCTGCATTCCATTTGTACGTCAGTGCTGGCCTTTGGTGAGAGGAGCAAATGCAATAGAGGGAAAGCACACTTGCAGAGATTGTTTGCCCCAGAGCATTGTTAAAGGATGGAATAGATTCCTCATATTCAATGTCACCTTCTTTAACCATTGATTTGGAGTGCTTCAAAAAAAAATAGCCAATACATACTTGGCAGGATCGAGTAGTAATTTATTGTGATTGTCTTTGTTCAGGTTTGAAAACTAAGGCATTGATATTAAGAGTAAAGAGAAATTACATAGAGCTGATGCGATTGAAAAAAGTTTGGTTCTTTTGAGTGATTTTTTTTTAATGGCAAAGAGTTAAGCTTTAAAAGCACGCTTCATTGAATCTCATCCAAGCCTCCTAGGACAGGGCCAGGGGACCTTTTTTCTATTGAGGACCACTGACCCAAAAAGAAGAAAACTAATCAAGGGCCATGTAGAAAAAGCAACTTAATTTAGGTGCTTCCTTAGAAAAGCATAAAGCATCAGTTCACCTGCTTTTAAAATTAAGAACAAGGAAGTCTCAGCAAGTACAAAAAAAAAACCCTTCAGTTTCATATTATGTGCAGTTAAAAAGGTAGGGTGGAGTAAGAACAATGTGAGTAAAGAAAATGGAAAGCAGATAGAGAAGTTTGAAGGCATTAGCAGAGCTACATGGAGAATGAACTATATATATCCAGTAGGAGATTGAATTGAGCAGATAGGGGAGGCAGATGAGAGTTGTAGATCATAACCAACTGTTCACTGAGCTACTGGATTCAGAGGTGACCTGCTGTTCCCAGCTCTACTGTGGTGCAGCTCCTGAAGCCTGTCCAGCTATAACTCATAATGAAGGGTGCATGTCAGGATCACCAATGGCCCTTTTTAAAAAGCGTGCATGGGGGGCTCAAGCAGTGGCTTGGTGGTTACAGTGCTTGCCTGGCATGCAGGAGTACATGGGTTCAAATCTCAGCACCATGTACACAATGAAACTTCAAAGCAATGAAAGCCACATGAAAAACTAAATAAAAATTTGATATATTCCCCCCTCTGCCTCTATCTCTCAAAAAAAAAGTGTGCATGGACTGGGGGTATACTCAGTGGGAGGGTGCTTACCTAGCATGTGCAAGGCTCTGGTTCCATTCCTAGCATCACAATAAATAAATAAAAGTGTGCATGCCCTGTGCTACCTCACAGTGGTAGTTTACCTGTAATGTTGATTCCGTTGTCCCAATGTTCAGCACCCTCACCGTAAAGGAAAGGTGATGGCATCTTTCTTAAATAAGCATTTAGGATCACCAGATTTTGAAAGGAGATCTCCAGAAACAAGAAAAACATTTCTCATTCAGACACTGCACTTTAGAAGCAATCTCAAACACAAAAACAGAATGCCTTTCAAAAAATATGTCTGCCTTGGCTTTCAAAATAAACCATTTTTGGGTGCTTAAAGTGGAAATACTCTGTTTTTTTTATTTTTATCTTTGCAGTGCTAGGGTTGAATCCAGGGCTTCACACATACTAGGCAAATGTTCTGCCATGGAACTACACGCCCCCCAACCCTGAAATATTAAGGTTTTAAAATAACTCAAGTTACTCGAGTTTTCCGAGATTCTTACCAGAACGCAGAGCTATGATTACATTTTCAAAATGCTCTGTGACTCTTCCCTTTTCCTTGTATATCTCTTCAGCAGTAATTGTTTATGGCACTGAATCCCCAAGTAGCCTAAGTACATCTTGGGATTTTATTCACGAGCATGTCTTGAACTGCATGTGTCACAGGGCTTTTGGCAAAAATGTCATATTACATTTTAAAATAATGCTTCTAATAAATGCAGACAGAATAGGTGGTGCACTTGGCTCTGTGGCCCAAAGTAGCATGGTGGAGTGACTTTGCACGGAGAGGAAGATGACTTTGCAAGCAGAAGTAGCCAAGTACTTACTCTGTTGTCATCCTTTACACATGACAAGCCTTCCGCTATAAGGCTAAGCTTTCCCACACAGATCTTCTCTCCTAGATAAAAGTGTACGATGTTTTCTATTGGGTATTATTAAAACCAAAGTGTTCTCCAGCGTTCAAGTATAAGCAGGTCTCCGTAAGGTCCTGCTGAAGGCTTTGGTGGATGCGAGATGGGTGGAGCGTACTGGGCCATGCTGGGCCTTTTATGAGTGCCAGTGTAAATGGTGCTGTCTGCTTTCAGCAGGTTACCAGTAAAACTTTTATTGCCTTTACCCATTTTTGAAGGGTGTATCCTCAGTGTAAAATTCCTGTGGGTAAGCTTAAACCTCTCAACATCTAACACCTAAAATGGAGAAAATGATTCTTTCCTGATGTCTCTTGATATTTTCTGGCTTCAGGTTATGCACATGTGCATTGGGGGGGGAGGGATATTGTCCCTTGAACTAGAAAGCCCATTTTGATAGCATCAAATAACATCACATAAGTGATCCTTTATTATATTTGTGAACCCTGTTAAGATTAGGTGAACGTAGATTGTTTTGCCTTGGAAATTCACTATATTTCACAATGGAGGACTCGAAAACCAGCCTGTCCTATGATGAATCTTAGCCTGTGACAATCCTTAAAAAGTATCTGCTCCCTTGCTATGAAGTAATTTACTTCAATTGCTAAGTTCTCATTCCGAGCATTCCATTTAACGTTCTACGTGGAATATGAGTGTGGTGCTTATTATTAAATACACTACTGCACTGTGTACGTAGAGTCCTTGATGTTATTTTGTGTGTTAAGACTCATGGAAGAAACCCTTAACCCTGAAACCAGCAGACAATTAACAGGTATCTCCCTGCTCATTATATGGCCTAGACTAAAGTCCTGCTGCAAAGTTGTTACGCCAGAGAGGAGGGACTTTTGTTTTGGTTGTAACAAAGGCGTGTCCATAAAACTAAGCTTTTGTAACCCTTCTTTCAGTAATGAGCTCTGATATATTCTGCAACTTCATAGCTCTAAACTATTTCAGGACTTTTTTTAAAAAAAGTTTTTTGATTAGTTGAATTATCTGTTTACCAAGGTTTTCAGAAATGCCAAAAGAAACAGCAGTTTCTGGGTAGGGAACTTATTTGAACATTATCCTTTAATGTTGAATACCCATTGTTTCTAAAAGTAGTACTCTCCGCACTTTTTTAATTACCAGGAGGGAAGAACGATGTGGAACTTCTGTGATTATATAATTATTTGCACGTGTGCAGTTGGTAATCTAGTGATAATAAGTTATCAACTTATTCTTACCTGATATAGCCCCACCCAGACCCAAAGCTCCTTTAGCTTCTGTGTTAGGTGAAGGTCTATTTCCGGTAAGTACACAACAACCAAGCAGAAGCAATGGCCACTTTATGTCCCATTTTGTTTCCCATGGCCAGTGTTACTTGAAACATTTGCTCTTCATTCTGTAACCCTTTGTATACTGAACACATTTACCATTAACAGATTTATATATTTTGAATACACTCATTCTTGAGATTTTTTTCTTAGATGGGGTCTTGCTATGCTTCCTAGGCTGGGCACAAAGTCCTGGCCTTAAGTGACCCTTCTGTCTTAGTCTCCCAAGTAGTTGGGGCAACAGGCATGTAGTACCATGTCTGGCTTACATTCCTAAGATCTTGGTTCTTTTCAGATCCCTTTTGTTTTATATGAATTGTGATGGACAGCAATAGCATAAGTAATAGTGAAACCAAATCTTTGCAAACATGTACAAAATTAAACTATGCTAATTAATGATGTCAATTTTATTTTATCTTATTTTTATTTTTTTGAAACTGGAGATTGAACCCAGGGGCAGTTTACCACTGAGCAACATCCCTGGCCCTGTTTGTTTATTTATTTAAATTTTGAGACTGGATCTTGCTAAGTTGCTGAGGCTTGCCTCAAACTTGCCATCCTCCTGCCTTAGTCGCCCGATTATCTAGGATTACAGGCGTGCATCCAGCTATGGGGCTGATTTTTGCTTATCAGTATATCTCTTGGTTATTTTGAAGAGAGTTATTTGTCTCTCTAAAGCAAAATTTTTGTTCTGTGACAGGAGTAACAATGGAGGAACTGGGCTATGTAGAAAGAACCCCTCCAAACCCTTACCTCCCAATTGTGAGCACCATACAGTTGATGTTAAGAAAGGAGACACTTCATGGGTTGGAAGTGATGTGCCTTTAACATTCCCCTTGACTCTTAGGGCTACATCACTAGAAAGATTTATATTCTTTGGAATACACTAGTCTATATTGGGATGAATAGGTACATCACACAGAATCATGAGATAGTCTTTAATATCTGTAGAGATGCTAGACAGAAAAACTTAAAAATTGAGGATTATCTACTATTACCTCTTTGTGATTTATCATAGACTCAGATTATCCCGCACAGGCTCCCATAGTTTCCTCTGTTTGAATCCCTTTGCTTCCCCAGTTTAAACTTTTGCTCATATATTTCCTGAATCTTTGGTTGTTATCATACATTTTGTAACTTATTTTTCTTTTTAAGGATAGTCTCTCTTGAAGAATAAAGTCAAATCCAGAAAAAATATATCTCTTTTTTTAACTTATACAGTATTTCAAATAAAATCTC
>PVKS010043097.1:0-15077 GCA_004027875.1 Aplodontia rufa | reverse complement strand
AACCAACAGGATATATATGTATACATACTACACACACACACACACACACACACACACACGTGTATGTGTGTAATTATATACATCCATATAGCAAAAGAGGGAGATTTACAATAAGGAATTGGCTCATGTGATAATAATTATTATAATATTAATAATAATTATTATTGCACGAGCCAAAAAATTTGACATTTATACTAAAAAAGTATTCAGTATTCAAGATGCAAATGGAACCGAAAGCCCTGTATTTTATCAGATGATTCAACTTACAATTCAGAGTACTGACAACTGAGCAACAGAACCTGGTCCTAATGTTTTCAGAAAAGTGCCCAGCCTGAGCTAGCGGACCGCCATCAGCACACTCCACACATGCTATGGCGGTGTGTTTATCATTCATCTCTGCCTGCAAGCCCCCGGACATCAAGGTCTTGTCTGCCATTGATTGCCAGTAGCGCCTGGAATAAACAGTACTTGTCAAGATGTGTACATTTTATTTTTAAAGAACTTCCACCTGAACATAAAACTCCAATTTTCAGGGGCAGCTGTTTGCTCTCATCAAAAAGTCCCTCTCCAGCTAATCAGCTGGCTTTATATCAGAAAAGCCATGTCCAAATGCAAGATCAGAAGGGCTTCATCAATATCTGAGGCTTTGCTAATTAGCAAAGAGAAAGTCAGAAATGGGTCTACATTGATAAAATTAGTGGTTTATAAATCAGGCTGACAAATACTAGAAATCGACGTTTTGTTGAAATTAAAGGTATTCAGGGTCTATGGATTTGCTTAAATGTGATCCAGATATCCTCCTCCTCCAGCTGAAGAGGTTATCAGAATCTAGCAAGGCCTGCATCCCGAACCTTAGAGGTGGCACCTGAGGCTTGATTCATTCTTTTATTTTGGAAGATTTCTGGGGCCCTGATACTTCTATAATGTCGCATCTGTCTTGAGTGAGCTTTCTACGCAAGGTTAGGCTGGAACTTCTTCAAGCCTAGAGATCACGTTGCATTAAGTACTTTGTGCCAGGTTACTAATAAATGCTTGTTTAATAAATGTGACAGAATTTGGGGCTGGAGTAGTGGCTCAGGAGTTACAGCACTTGTGTGACATTTGTGAGTCCATGGTTCAAACCCCAGCACCACGTACACAATGAAGTGTCGGAGGAATGAAAATCATATGAAAAACTAAAAAAAAAATTGTTTCTCTCTCTCTCTCTCTCTCTCTTTCTGTCGCTTTCCCTCTTTTTTTTTTTTAAGACAGAAGCACAGTGAGAGAGAGAGAGAATCAATTTTTATTGAGTTTTTCACATGGCCTTCATTGCTCTGATCCTTAGTTGTGCACGTGGGTGCTGGGGTTTGAACCCATGCACTCGCACAAGCCGGGCAAGCGCCGTTGTGACAACCGCCAAGCCACCTCTCCAGCAAGCACCATTGTGACAACCACCAAGCCACCTCTCCAGCCCCTCACTGTCCCTCTTCAAAGAAAAAATGTGACAGAATTTGGTCCTGCTTTGGTGTAAACTGGTTGTACAGGTGTGGGGGTGGGGCTAGCTAATCCTCAGTCCCTTCAAGTTTCTTTGGAAATGTGTCAGTAACTAAGGAATCCTCTTTCATCCCCAAACCTACCCTTGTTTTACTATGCTGGTGTCCCAGCACTCTGCAGAGCACATTTGTCCTTTGCCAGGGGTTCCTGGTTAGGCTCTGCCCATAGCAGATGCTAGAGGAAGATGCAAAGGCCGAAAGAGGAAGAAGAGACTTCTTGGATTAGCTTCCTGTGAGTGACACCCCCCCTTCTTCATTCTAGGGGCTGCAACTGTGTCCTGTTTGCAGTTTTTCCAACACTTCCAGAATCAGCCTCCTCACCTCTTACCTGCCGCACCACCAGGCCAGCACCTGCTCCCTATAAGTCTGCTCCCGCCTCCATGGGGCACCTCCTCTGAGCTCAGAGACACCAGCACCAGCCTCAGGTGATCATTCCTCCAAGCTTCTGGGTTTCCAGAACACCAACATTTCCCCCTTTGCTTCCCATGGGGATGATAACTGCTTCCTGCAATTGCTACCTCCATGGTAACTTTTTTGGTTCTTCAGTGACTTGCTAATAATTGGTAATACCTAACAATCCTCTATGTTGAATTCTCTCCATTAAACAACAACAACAACAGTAACAACAATATCTGGCTGGAATGGTTTACCAATAGAGCGCTTGCCTGGCATGCACAAGAACCTGGGTTCCAACCCCAGCACCACATGTGTGTCAGTTTTTCTGATGTTTTTCAATGATCAGATGAAAAATAAATAAAATTTATTCTGTTTTTCACTCTCTTAAAAAATAAAAACAAACAAGCAAATTTAAAAATCCTGTCTTTTATGTCCTGCCTGATAAGAAAGTTATATTGTGCAAAACCAACTTCAGGGTTCCAGAAAGAACTTCCTGGTTGTTGTTTTTTTTTTTTCCGGTTTTTTTTTTTAACATAAAGTCATCTTGTTTCTGAAAGAGATTAACAATAGGTCTTAAAAACACCACACACAAGTTGAAAAGAATATTCAAAGGAGGGGCACCGCAGGGGTAAATGGACCTAGTTGGGTCCTGCTCCTGGCTATTTGCAGAACTGAATCAGCTCTATACTGCCAAGTTAACAGCTCCAGATATTGGGCAGCCCCAGAAGGCAAGGCTCATTCAAGGGGAGGGGTTGGCAGTCAACTGATAGGCCACAGAACTGCCCCACGTTCCAAACAATTATTCCAGAGTCTCTGTCTCTGCAGCACTGTTTATGGTTTGTTGGGCAAAACATTCTAATCTTCCATCCCTTTGGCAGCTCTTATTTTAGCACACTGGGTATCAGGCCTGTGTCAATTGCTGGGAATACAAAGGTGCCTCTCAGCCCCCCAAGGAGCTCACAGTCAGAATGAAAATGATGGTAATAGCCAGAGAGGAGCCACCATCACATGTTGGAGGGGGAAGGAGCCCAGTATAACTTGATAATTTCTTGTTCTTGGGAAACGAGGCCTTCCCTGAACTCCCCCATCCCTGTGTACCTCCCTATGTACCAGTTTTGAGTACTCACTGGCTTCAGTGTGCTTTCACTTTTAAAACACTGAAATCTCTCTGAAGGCCTGCCTTTGGGCTACTAAAGCAGCTTTATTAAGAAGAGGAAATGGGCTGGAGTGCTGGCTCAGCGGTTTCAGCGCTTGCCTGGCAAGCACGAGGACCCAGGTTCAAACCCCAGCACCACTTATACAACTAAGTGTCGGAGCAACGAAGGCCATGTGAAAAACTAAATAAAAGTTGTTTCTCTCTTTCTCTGTCTCTCTCTCTGTCCCTCTCTCTTTAAAAAAAAATAATAAGAGGAAATGTCTGAAAATATGTCTCCCCAGGACAGGATAGGCCTCGGTGGATGGCTGCCCAGAGGGAGCAGCCAATTGGACCTTCCCAAAATCAGGCTGAAGCTGTCCCCCAACTGGGCTTTATCTGAGATGGACCAGAACCTGGCTTTTTCCCAGCTCAGGTTCTAGAACACGTGACTAGGGAGTCACCAGCTGACTTGCGCTGAGACCCTTCCCTGTGAGGGAAGAACTCTCAAATTCTAGATGGGAATCCCCCTACCCTCTCTTCGCCAGGAAGTTCTTTTTTTATTATTTTAATAAAGACAGAGGGACAGTGAGAGAGACAGAAAAAGAGAGAAATAACTGTATTTAGTTTTTCACATGGCCTTAGTTGCTCCAACACTCAGTTGTGTATGTGGTGCTGGGGTTTGAACCCGGGTCCTCGTGCTTGCCAGGCAAGCGCCGAAACCACTGAGCCACCACTCCAGCCCCAATCAGAAAGTTCACGATGAGAGAAATCCTAAGAGATCTGAAGGATCCCCTTCTCCCATTCAGTGCCCAATTCAGCACCCACCATATCCTCAAGCTCTGGGCCTCTCTGCCTTGCCCACAGCCTTTTCTCTTACATAGGTGATTTTTGAGGAAATGTGTATTTTTAAGAGAGATAGACAATGGGAGAGAGAGAGAATCAATTTTATTTAGTTTTTTATGCGGCCTTTGTTGCCCCAACACTTCGTTGAGTTCATGGTGCTGGGGTTCGCAGCTTCATCCTCGTGCATGCCAGGGAAGCGCTGTGACCTCTGAGCCACCACTCCAGCTCCAGGAAACTGTATTAATGCAGCCACAGGGACTAAAGGCCTTTACTGTTCCCAGGGAATATCCCAAAGAGTTGTTCAGCATCTGAACCCAAAGGAATGAGACAAGTGAATCGCCTCCCACCTGCTAAATAAATACCGCACATAGTTCCCATAACAGAAACTGCACTCATATCCCCAAGGTCCACTGGCAGGGAAAGAAGTCATCAGCTGACATTCCTGTACTCCTCAATGCCTCCGAGTTCCAGTTTCCATTTAGAAGCTGTGCACCTTGGGCAAATCTCTAGATTTTTCTCACCTTCAGTCCCCCTTGCTTAAAAAATTGGAATAAAAATACCTACATCACAGGGCTATTGTGAGAACTAAATCTGTTGCCATCTGGGGAAATATTGAGATGAAACTAGCTTCCCTGCTTCACCAGTTTCCTTCTGGGTTCTTGTCTAGCAAGTTTGAAGAATAAAATCCATGGACAATCATGGAAAGGAAGAGTAGAGTATGATTTATTTAAGTGAGAAGAGAGGGAAATCCCGTCATGTAGGAGGGGGTCTGATAGCAGAAAAATTCATTTTGGTGTGCTAGCTTAGGGGCTTATGTGGTTCTGGGTAGAGCATGAAACAAAATGTATGTTAAACAGGCTTTGAAAAATCATCAGAGGAGCTGGAGCAGTGGCTCAGCGGTCACAGCACTTGCCTGGCATGCACAAAGTCGTGGGTTCAAGCCCCAGCACCACATGCACAACGGAGTGTCCAATAACAAAAGCCACATGAAAAGCTAAATAAAATGGATTCTTTCTCTCTCACTGTCCTCTCTCTCTAAAAAAAAAAATGCAGAAAAAAGAAAAAGCATCAGGGCTTATTGGTTGAGTCTTTTAGCCTGAGTTTCAATTCTTCTTATGACTCTCATCTGGGTTCACCCCCACCTTGCTGGTATCCCCCACCTTCCATTCCGTCTGCCCCACCACACACACAGAGGAGATGCCTGGAGTTTTCCCACAGGTGCCTCATGGTCTTTTACATTTGAAATAGGCCTTCAAGGTGCCCATTAATATTTCTATAGTTAGCTTCCTGGTGCAGCCTCAGTTGGGGTCCATCACTTCTGACCATTGACTTGTTCTATGTTTTTCGGACTACAAAGTATTATCTGGATGGAGCAGAGAAAAGTAGTCAGTGTTCTGAAAAATGGGGTGTAATAAGAAAAGCAGTCTGTGGAGGTGACGGTGAGTCAGCACATTGGGGTAACTAAGGCTCGTAATCTGTATATGATTGTTAATTTTATGTATCAACTTGACTGGGCTAAGGGATGTCCAGGTAGTCAATTAAATATGATTTCTGGGTGAACCTTTGAGGGTTTTTATGGGAAAGGTTAGTATTTGAATTGGTAGACTGAGAAAAAGCACATGGTTCTGCCCAACACAGGCCAGTATCATGCAATCCATTGAGGACATGAACGGAACAAAAAACACAGGAAAGGCTGGATGTGGTGGCACATGCCTGTAGTCTCAGCAGCTTGGAGGCTGAAGCAGGAGGATTGCAAGTTCAAGGCTAGTCTGGGCAACTTACCAACACCCTGTCTCAAAAAAAATATATATATATATATATATATAGCTGGGGATATGGCTTAGTGGTAGATAAACCCTGGGTTCAATTCACAGCACTGCAAGTAAATAAATCTTAAAATAGACTGGGTTCACTGACTTTTTGATCCTCACACCCTACCTAAACTCCCCAAATGAGTGTTTTGGCTAACAGGCACCAAAGCAACTCATATCTCATTCAGGTAAGCAAAGATGGTCATAGACAAAATGTGCTCATCTATCCAATTGCACTTCTCAGTGCTGATATATTGGTAAGATAACAGCCTCAAAAATAAATACTATCCTGGAAATTGCAAATGCCCTTTCTACGTACAACCGATTGGCAGAACTTATCATCCAGCTATATGTATCTAGCTACAAGGACAGCTGAGAAATGGAGTTTTTTATTTCAGGTGGCCCTATGTCCAGCTAAAAAGCTTAGCCTTTGTTTTAAAGAGGAAAAGGGGGAGCCGGAGCGGTGGCTCAGTGGTTAAGGTGTTTGCCTGGCATGTGCGAGTATGCGAGTTAAAATCCCAGCACCAGGTACACAATGAAGTCTCAGAGCAACAAAAGACATGAAAAACTAAATAAAATTGATTCTCTCTTTGTCTCTCTCACTGTCTCTCACTCCTTAAAAAAATAAAAATAAAGAGGAAAACAGGGAGAAGGAATATTATGGGGAAACCAGAAGTCTCTGCTTTATTAGTTAGCTCTTCCTGCCTAACAAACCACCCCAAAAGTTGGTAGCCTGAAACAACTACCTTTCTATGTGTCACAGTTCTATAGGTGAGTAATTGGGGGCTGCTCCATACCATGTCGGTTATGGAATTTTGGCTGGGGCTGAAAGAACCCAAAAGGCCAACCTCACACATCTGAGGGCTCAGCTGGGGTGGCTCAAATGGCTGAGGCTAACTGGAAAGGCTGAGCTTCTCTCTTTTCTTGGGGTTGGCACAGTTCACTAACATGGATGGGGGCTCAGTTTCTCAAGTGACTTCCCTCTCCAGGAATATAGTGTGAGCTTGTTTACATGATGGCTAGAAACATCCCCAGGCAAAAGTGGAAGCTACAATGCGTCTTAAGGCCTGGACTCAGCTGCTTACACTCCTCCATCACTTCAGCCACATTCCATTAGACAAAGCAAGCATCAGAGGGCTGCAGCAGTGGCTCAGCGGTTACTGCGCTTGCCTGGCATGACTGAGGACACAGGTTCAAACCCCAGCACCATGTACAAAATGAAGTATTGGAGCAATGAAAGCCACATGAAAAACTAAATAAAATTAATTCTCTCTCTTAAATAAAAGTATCAAACACAGCCCAGATTCAAAGGTGGAAAGATAACTCCACTTAATGATGGAAAAACACGCAAAGAAACATTGAAAGGGTGTGAACATGAGTCACTGGGGGCTGTTTTTTATTTTTTTCTTTAAGAGAGAAGGACAGAGAGAGAGAGAGAGAGAGAGAGACAGAGACAGAGACAGAGACAGAATCAAATTTTATTAAGTTTTTCACATGGCTTTCATTGCTTTGACACTTGGATGTGTACGTGGGTGCTGGGGTTCAGCACATTTGCCCCTGTACTTGTGCATGCAGGGCAAATGCTGTAACCACTGCTCCAGCCCCCTGGGGGCTGTTTTTAAGAAAATCTATCACACCTGCAAATGAGGGTAAAGTAAGGAAACAAGAGACTGAAGGAGATAAAGGAAAAAGAGAGTGACTCTCAGTCACATAGGTTTACTGGGGAGAAACCAGCAGAAGGGAGACACAGTGGAGGCTGGGACCCCCTTCTGCTTTATAGCCTGAGGTGGGTATAGGGAGAGTGGGGAAGGAGAGGATTAGGCCAGTGCCAGGGAAGAGTCCTTTCTTTTGTTTTTTTGTTTGTTTGTTGTTTTGTTTGTTTTAAGAGAGAGGGACAGTGAGAGAGAGAGAGAGAGAGAGAGAATCAATTTTATTTAGTTTTTCATATGGCTTTAGTTACTTCAAAACTTCATTGTGTACATGGTGCTGGGGTTTGAACCGGTGTCCTTGCGCATGCCAGGCAAGTGCTATAACTGCTGTTATAGCACTGTACCAGTCTCTAATGTCCTCTTTTGATGGCTTTAAATTGCTGTATGAACCAGGAACCAAAACATTTCCCATAACCCCTGAGCCACTCCATCATCATAAGAGTCCTTTCTTATGATGATGGGCGTGTTTAGGGTTCCTTTGCATGATTGAAGAGTATTGTCTAGGGTTTAGGGACAGATAGGTCAGAAGTGACCAGAAGGTGACTCATTCTAAGATGGAGAAAATGTTTCAAAATGGCGTTGCCTAAGTCAAGTTCCACCTAAAAGGTAGCATTGCTATAGTTTGGAAGTTAAATGTCCCCAAAGACCCATTCAGTCCTCAGTTTGGTGTTTTTGGGAGATAATGGAACCTTAAGAGGTGCAGCTTAAGAGGTCTTCTTTCACCAGAAGGGGATGGTATGACCTAGCCGCTCCTCTTCCTCCATCCTTTGCTTCCCAGCCATAAGGAAAATGGCTTTGCTCCACAGCATCCTTTCCACCATGATGTGCTATCTTACCACAAAAGGCCCCAAAGCATCCCGGCCAACTGACCATGGACCAAAACTTCTGAAACTAAGCCAAATTAAACCTTTGTCTCTTTTTCACTTGATTATGTCAGATATTTGTTACAGTAATGGAAAGCTGACTAACACGTATATCAACTTTGCTCATTTTTACATCACTCATATTTGCTAATAAGCCAATCCTACAGAGACATTTCCTCTGGGATTCCACCAAGCAAATATTAGTGCCTTATTTTGGTTACATGTACACAGCACAGGAATCTGAAATAAACCAGCAACTAGGCACAAAATTAATTCTTGTACTTTTCCTTACTTTGGGAGGGGAGATACCAGGGATTGAACCTAGGGTGCTTAACCACCGAGCCACATCCCAAGCCACTCCCCCACCCCGTGCTTTTTTTTTTAAAGAAAGAGAGAGAGACAGAGTCAATTTTATTTATTTTTTCACCTGATTTTTGTTTTTCTGATACTTAGTTGTGTATGTGGTGCTGGGGTTTGAATCTGGGTCCTCACACAACTTAGGCAAGCACTGTAACCACTGAGCCACTGCTCTAGCCCTCCCCAGTCCATTTTATTTTTTTATTTTCAGAGGATCTCACTAAGTTGCTCAGGGCTTCACTAAATTGCTGAGGCTGGCTTTGAACCTGTGATCCTCCTGCCTCAGCTCCCCAAGTCCCTGGAATTACAGGCATGCTCCACTGCACCTAGCTTACTTCTTGTATTTTTTCTACAGAAGCATCTCTCTTGAAAAAGCAGTAGTGCACATAGGATGTAGAAGGCTGATAGGAGCATTACATCCATCTGTACAACAACAAAGTTGGATAGTATGCAAATCATAACTTCCTTTGAACTCTTCAGAGAGCTGACGTTGCAAGGTAACTACCTCATTGGAACACTGAGGAAAGAAATCTTCCTCCAAGGCAGGATGGGATGTAAGTACTTGCGGACAGCATGCAAGACCAGATGGGTAAATTTATCAGAAAGAACAAAACTATAAGACAGATTTAAATGGAGTGAAAAACACTACCTTGCCTTTAATGGGTTCATAAGGAGACTGATACAACTGAGAAAAAAATCAGCAAATTTGAAGATAAAGTCAATTGAAATAACCTAAACTGAAATGTTAAGACAAATAAACAAACAGGGGCAGGGGGAACAGAACAAAGCATCAGAGAGCTGTTGCACTTTGTTCAAATAGTCTAACGTACACATAACTAGAATCCCAGAAGGAGAAGAGAGAACAAGGCAAGAGAAATATTTGAAGAAATAATGGGGGAGGATTTTCCCAAATTAGCAGCACGCACCAAGCCATAGATACACGAAGTTCAGAAAAGACCAACCAGGATGAAAACAAAAACAAAATCAAAACAATGAAAGAAAAACAGTTTGGGCATATGATATTTAAACTGTTGAAAACTAAAACCTCACAAAGGCAACCAGAGGAAAAAGATGCATTACATCCAGCAGAACAGAGACAGCAGCTGCGGCAGGATTCTCATCAGAAACCACACAAGTCCGAAGCCAGTGATGCAACATCTCTAAAATGCTAACAACAGCAGCAACAACAGAAAAAGAGCAAGTAAATGCATAACTCTATATCCAGCAAAATAGACTTTCCAAAAATAAAAGAGCAATGCTTTTACAGGCCATCCAAAACAGAATTCATTGCCAGCAGAACTGCTTTACAGCAAATATTACAGGTAGAAGAAATACGATATGGTACAGAAACCTGGATCTACACAAATAAATAAGGAGGGCTGGAAATGGAACAAATGAAGATATTGAAATTGATTTTAACTTGCTTAGCTGGGCGCAGGGGTACACGCCTATAGTTTTAGCCCTTGAGAGGCTGTGGTAGGAGGGTCACTTGGGTCCACAAGAGCAACCTGAGCAACAGAGCAAGACCCTGTCCCAAAACATAAATAAATAAACAAACAAATAAATAAATAAATAAACAGACATGTTTAAATTGCTCTAAAAGATAACCACCTAAGGCCAGCATAGCAATAATGTGCTGTGTATTTATAGCATATGTAAATGAAAAATGTAGGGTGAAAGGGAGGAATGGGAAGCACAAGAGCTTTATACTACTTGTGATATGGTATAATATTATTTGAAGGTACACACTGATTAATTAAAGGTGCAGTCAGATGTGGTGGTGCATGCCTCTAATCCCAGCAACTCAGGAGGCTGAAGTAGGAGGATCACAAGTTGGAGTCCAGCCTCAGTAATTTAGCCAGGCCCTAAGCAACTTAGTGAGACCCTGTTTCAAAATTTTAAAAAAGGGGGTGCTGGGGATGTGTGCCAGTGGTTAAGCACCTCTGGGTTCAATTCCTGGTAACAACAACAACAATAAAAAGATATATAGCACAAACTCAAGGGTAACCATTAAGAAATCATTAAAGCACTAAATGGTTTAACATACTGGGCTGGGGTGGTGGCTTGACAGTAAGGGCGCTTGCCTAGCATGTGCGAGTACACGAGTTCAAACCCCAGCACTACGTACACAATGAAATGCCCGAGGAATGAGTTGCATGAAAAAACTAAATAAAATTGCTTCTTTCTTCCTCTCTCTCTCTCCCTCCCCCTCTTTCTTAAAAAAATTAAAATAAAAATAAATAAAAAATAAATGGTTTAACACACTGGGCTGGATCATCTGTAGGTAATGTGGCATCACCCCCCACTTCTATGCTCACCCACGTATTGCAGGGTCCGGAAGCTTAGAAATAGCATTTTCCAGCATTCCTTGCCACAGGGGTTACTCATGAAAATCCTGCCAATGAGAAGTCTAGTTGATTCTCATCATTCACAGTAGTTCCATTCTATAAAATTGCCGCAAATATTGAGTTAGTGAATACTAAACCCTTGCTCCTAGTGGAACTATGGGGTTACGTCCCTGCAAGCCTCTGCTTGCCACATTTTTGTGAACCAATCAAATACACCCTTGTTTCATGTGGGTTTCAGTTTAGAGACTCTTTATGTGATATGTATTGTTGGTTCATTCACCTTGAACTCATGGCAGCTTCGCTATGAAGCTGAATGAAGCTTGTCTAACATACGTATTTCTCTCCCTGAGGCTCATCACAGAGACACTAGAGAGCAGTGTTTGGGAGACATTTTAAACAGGAAAATCACCAACCAAAAGCATGGAAATGTGGAGAGCGTGGTGCTGAACACACTGCCCAGATGGCACTTGTGAACACTATAAGAGCAGCAGCTTTTTCAGCCCCAGCTGGGAACATGTGTTGAGTGACTCAAGGTTTTTTGCAGCTCTGTTCATGGGAATACACCATAAATATTGATTTTGGGATTACACATAATTTTTTTTGTACCAGGAATTGAACCCAGGGGTGCTTAACCACCGAGCCACATCCCCAGCCCTTTTTATGTTTCATTTTGAGACATGGTCCCGCTAAGTTGCTGAGGCTGACTTTGAACTTGCGATCCTCCTGCCTCAGCCTCCTGAGCTGCTGGGAATACAGGCATGCACCGCCACACCCGAGTACACATAAATTTTAATGAGTAGGTGAATTTGCAGATATGGAATCCACAAATAACAATGATTGACAATACTTGCAGAAGACCTGGAAGGCTGAAGAGGCAAGAAACCAGGATTATTATCACTTCTGTCACAACAGGGGGTAGACACAAAGGGTACAGTAAGGAGAAACTTACACAGCAATCTCCAGGCACTTCCCTGAGAATCACCAACCTTTTCCCCACAGGTCCACACGCTCCTCACTGTACTTTTTGATGCTCTGGAAGTTTGGAGGAAATCCGAGAGCTGGTATCAACTTTCCTGGACCTTTGCTCTTCCAGATCTTCCAACTGTTTTGTAAGTATAGTAGTCTACCCCTTACCCACAATTTCAGTTACCCTCATTGTACTGGAATCCAAAAATATTTGTTTTCATTTTTTTATTGGTACATTATAGTTTTACATATTGGAGAGATTTGTTGCTACACATTCATAGGTGCACATGTTATAATAATATAATTTGGTCCCAGGGCTGGAGCAGTGGCTCAGTGGTCTGAGCTTTTGCCTGGCATGTGTGAGGACCCAGGTTCAAAACCCAGAACCACATACACAACTAAATTTCTGAGAAACAAAGGTCAGATGGAAAAATATAAATAAAGTTGATTTTCTCTCTCTCACTCTCTCTCTCTTTCTCTCTGTCTTTAGGGGGAAAAGTTTATATATAATTTGGTCCCATTCCTTCTCCAGCTCTCTCCCACACACGCCCGGTTCTCCCTCGCCCTGGTCTCTTTTCTTCACTAATACCCCCACCCTCACGCCCTGATTACATATATCTTATGTTTTTCCAGTTGTGCATGCCTGCATGGGAACTATTCAGCATCTCCGGGGTGCAAAGTATACCATGTAGGGTTTATAACCTCCTTTTTCACTCCCCATCCTCCTCCTCTTCCCTCTGCCCACATAACTAGACTTTGGAGGTCCAAAAATATTAAATGGAATATACCAGAAATAAACAATTCATAAATTTTAACTTGTGTGCTGGTTTGAATAGCATGATGAAATCTCCTGCTGTCCCACTATGTCCCACCTGGGCCATGAATCATCCGCTTGTTTGGTGCTTCCGCACTGCACTATACTTAGGAATAAGAGAAGACATGATGTATATGGGGTTTGGTACGACCTGTGATTTCAGGCAAGCACTGGGGGTCTTAGAATCTATTCCCTGAAGATAAGGGGGAACCACTCCAGTATTAACTCTCTCTCTATTGCTCCCTCTCTTTTTTCCTGTTTGCAGTGCTGGGGAGGGAACCCAGGACCTGGGCACACTAGGCAAGTGCTTTACTGCTGAGTCTCAGCCCCAGCCCTTAAATTTCTTAATATTTGAAACTCAGGCTGCCATCTATTTTCCTGACGTTCCCTAAGAAAACATACGGCTTGGGGAAAGATTGAAATAAATATTAAATGTCCAACTCAGTACAAGTTGTCACAGCTCAGGATTTGCTGGTAAAGCAGGGTGTGACCTAATTCAAGCTCAAGGGCTTTGTGAGTCCCTTTGGCCTCTTCGTCACAGAGGGGCATGCAACGACAGAATAGCTTCATCTTCAAAAGTGCTGGCCCACTTCCTATTGATGTTTTCCAGGGTTAAACCCTTATCGTGGGTTGCTAAGACACTGCAATAAAGATTTGCAATTTGCGACAAGTGCTTCCAGGAGACACTAGTAAGCGCGTAGGGAAAGCAGGGTGGGGAAGGGAAGAAGTCAAGCAAGGGCTCACGCTCAAGGGAGCCCCAGCCTTAGCCTGATTCTGCACAGGAGCACTGGAGTGTAAATGACACCGCAGTGTTCGTCCTGACCCCAGCCAGCAGAGCTGGGCTTTCATGGACCCACTCCGTGGCTTAGTCATTGGCTAAGGGCCATCCGAATTCCCAGGTGTGGGCAACGTGGCAGCAGTAGCCTGAGGGCAGACTCTGAAGCATGTCCTGTGGTAGGGACAGGCTATCAGTAGCCAAAACGCAGAGAAGTGAAGTGGGTGTGGGGAGCACACAGCAATCGTCAGAAGGATCCAAAGGGGTCTGTGTGAAACATAGTGTCTTTTCTACCCTGTCTTTCATGAAATGCGGAAAAGGCAAGACAGCAGGGTGATTAAGGCCCCAAGACTCAGGGCTGGAGCAGTGGCTTGGTGGTTATGGCACTTGTCTGGCATGCACAAGTACATGGGTTCAAACCCCAGCACCCACGTACACAACTAAGTGTCAGAGCAATGAAGGCCATGTGAAAAACTCAATAAAAATCAATTCTCTCTCTCTCACTCACTGTCCTTCCCTCTTAAAAAAAAAAAAAGCCCCAAGACTCTAAAGCCGCTTGGAATTGGATTTAAATCTCAACTGTGGCAAAGACAGAGTTGGTTCCTGATACCATTTTTCCTAATACAGAAGCCCTGATTTTAGCTGGGCCTATGGCTGCCCAGAATAAAAGTTGTGTTTCCCAGCCTCCCCAAAAGCTGTGTGTGGCCCATGTGGGGTGAGCAGTAGCTTCAGGTGCAAATTCTATGAGGTGTGTTTAAACGGAAGGAGCCCCTTCTTTAACCTTCCTCCCTCTTGCCAATGTGGCCCTGAAGGCTGCTGTGCAGGCCGCCATCTTGAACTATGAGCTAGAGACAGGGTTGCCAGATTTAGCGAATGTAGCTTTTGTCTTATTTAATTTTTCCATAATTATTTTATATCACATGGGATATGTTTACAGTAAAAGATTATTTGTTGTTTATCTGAAATTCTAATTCCTGTATTTTATGTGGTAACCCAAGGCAGAGATCATGCTTTGAACAAGATGGAATTTCACTTGGGTGGCTGATGATTATAAAGCCACTGCACCTCCAAACTTTGTTTTTATAACAAAGAATATCTACTTGTTTAAGACTTGTTACTATGGGCTTTTTTTCTTTTCTTTTCTTTTTTCTCCGGTCTCTGGCAGCTGAACCCAACCTAATTACTCTAGCCCTAACACTAACTTGTTGGGTGACCCCAGGAAAGTTACCTAACCTCAAGATTGACATCCATGAAATGGGAGTTGATGATAATCTGCACCTGAGAGAGTTATTGTGAAGATTAAGTGTGGCACGCACTTCAAGCACTGACAGGCATGGCCGGCAGGCCCTAGTCGCGGTCGCTGTGAATGACTTAGAAAAGAGTCCTCCCTCACTTGTAAATGGGTGTCCCCAACACTCGCCCTCCCCAAACAGCCTGGCTTCCATCATCACAATTTTTTTTGTACTGGGGATTGAACACAAGGACACTCTACCACTGAGCTTGGCCCCAGTTCTTATTTTATTTATTT
>PVKS010043096.1:0-15074 GCA_004027875.1 Aplodontia rufa | reverse complement strand
TGGCTGCAAAAGCCATAATATCATCTTCTCTAATGGCCGAGTAGTATTCCATTGTATATATGTACCAAAGTTTTCGTATCCACTAGTCGAGTGAGGGCCATCTGGGTTGGTTCCTTAGTGTAGCTATAGTAAATTGAGTTGCTATAAACATTGATGAAGCCACATCACTATAATACACTGATTCTAACTCTTTTGGGAAAATACCCAGGAGTGGGATAGCTGGGTCATAAGGTGGTTCCATCCTTAATTTTTTAAGGATTCTCCACACTGCTTTCCACAGTGGCTGACCCAGTTTGCAGTCCCACCAGCAGTGTAACAGTGTTCCTCTTTTCCCACAGGCCCTCCAGCATCTGTTGCTGTTTGAATTTTTCATTTTTGCCACTCTAACAGGAGTGAGGTGGTATCTCATTGAAGTTTTGATTTGCATTTCCCTTAGAGCTAGTGATGTAGAGCATTTCTCATATATTTATGGGATTTCTGGACTTCCTCTGGTGAGAAGTTTCTTTTTAGATTCATAGCCCATTTATTGCCCAATCCCTAACTTTTTGAGGAGTCTCCACACTGCTTTCCAGAGTTGCTATACTAGTCTGCAGTCCCACCAACAGTGTGCTAGTGTTCTTTTCTCCCTGCAACCCCTGATGTATCTGTATTTGTATTCTTTCTGAAATTTAAATCTCAATCTTGTCTGAAAAAACATCATGCCAATTTTATCTATGACTCTGCTTTATTGAGATAAAATATTATTTAAATTATTTTGATCAAACAGATTGAGCTATATCATAATTGTTCCTATGACTTTTCAAAATCTCCCTCATAGTATACCAGCGAAGAATGTATTTATAACAAAAAGCAGAGCAATTGCAGAGAAATGAAGGCAAGGAGAAGATGGACCAGTCCCTGCCTGATCCAACACAGTCTACCTGTCAAAAATGAGACCCTACAGAGCGCACTCAGCTCCCAGCCACAGTCCAGGAGCCATGTCTGACTGTCCATGGTCTCAGATTTTGTAGGGAGTTGGAAATGTCTTGGTGCCTGCTGAGCTGCCCAGCGAGCTCACAGACATCTGTCTCACCCTGACATTCAGACTTTCCCTGTAGCCTTTCTGTACTCAATATGTAGGATGATCCCCTGTTCTTGATCCTGGTTGATGCCCCGGTTTTTCTCTGGAATGACACGACTTCTGGAAGATCTCCCCTGGATGAGACCGAGATAGAGCAGTCCTGCTTCAGCCCTGAGGCTACACACTCCACACGCTCATGGTGGGTAATGACAGGCACAGCCCCTTTCCGCCAGTCTGACCATGTGGTCTTCCCTATCCTGGTCTCATTTATTCCCTTCACAGTTCAGCCTGCTGCCTTACAGCAGATGGCCCTGGGATTAGCTGGACTTGTGAGTGATTAACAATTAAATTGCTGGTGTGGGGCAGGTAACAGACCAGTTAATGCAAGGAATTGGATCTCAGGCTGAGAGTCTGGGATTTACTACAGCAGAATTAACAAGTAAAATAGATTCCTGAGGAAGCGAAGTGCAGGAGAAAAATGGAATTCAAGATGATCTACCGGAGGCAGAATGTAATGCAGACGGAGAATGGAAAAGACTGGCAAGAGAAAGCGAATGAAAACAAATCTATAATAACGTACAACAGCCTGGAATAAAGTGGTGGTTGTGGAATGAAAGCTAGAAATAAGACATATTTTGAAGAAAGAAGCTCCACACATTGATATAGGGTTAAAGATAAAGCCAGTCTACCAATAAATTTAGATTTTTAAAAATTTATATTATTTTAGCCTCTGCTTTTCAATAACCTAGAAAGATAAATGTTTCATGTTTCCAGTTTTCCTATTTAGTTCAAGTTATGTAAAGGATACTAGGAACTTTGTGGATGTTTTTCATTCCAGTGTATAAATTGTTCTCTGAGCATTTATTTACATAAAAATATACGAAATAAAATATATCAAGCATACTAATATCGATCAATAAAAAATGAAAAAGGAAAAAAAAAAGATCAGCCAGTCTGACAAGTGTTTTGAAGTCACATAGTTAACAAGCACTATCTAGACCCTAAAGAGACAAGAATGAATAAAGCACAGCCCTGGCTCTCCCAGAACCAGCACTCTAAAGTGAGCAGGGCGGATAATCCAAAGGGCCCCATTCAATACCTGCTTTGACACAAGCTTTCAAGCTTGCTCCCTTCGTGCCTTCATCACAGATGTTAGAAAACCAAGTGCTCACCTCGCAGTCGTTCATGAAGGAAGGGGACAGCTGATTCACCCAGGCTGAGACAGGTCTACAGGAGCATCTCTTAGAATCTTCTACTTTCCTGATAAAAGATTCAAGCACAGCTGGTGTGACCCTATCTCCCCTTTCCTGCCTGTAATGGAACATGGAACTGACAACTGGAACTACCTACAGCAACAAACAAGAGAGAAAAAGTTAACAGACTAAGGGTGTCCAAGTAGGAAGACAGAAGCAGAGTCCTTGGTACTTGTGTGAGCCACTGGACTAATCTGGCAATCTCCTAACCCTGAGTATAAGAGAAAAATTTGCTCCATTCTGGGTTCCAGTTGCTGAAAACAGAGCTCTTCATTACAAGCAACCAAACTGGACATTAGGGGTTACACAGAAAAGAAGTTTATTAAAGAATATTGAGGACTGGAGTGGTGGCTCAGCGGTTACCACACTTGCCTGGCATGCGTGAGGACGCAGGTTCGAACCCCAGCACCACACACACAACGAAGTATCAGAGCAACGAAAGCTACATGGAAAACTAAATAAAACTGATTCATTTTCTCTCTCTCTCTTTCTCTACCCCACAAGAAGTGTGCCACCTCAGCAGGCTCACTTCCAAACTGTGCCTGTGCCCTTAATGGAGAGAGCATGTACTTTGTTCAGCACCTGCAGGAAGAAATATTCTTTGAGCTACAAAGATCCATAAGGTAATTACCTTCCTTTTGAGTCCCAAACTCGAAAAAGGGATTCAGACGCTAACAATCCAAAATAAACTGTGACTATGCACCATGGTGGTGGGTCTTTTGCAGAAATGATTACAATTCTTCTCCCCCTATATCCGTACTCCTTTACAATGTCATACGTAACGTCCCCCATTAAGCAGCATGGTCTGCTTCCTTGTCCTCAATTTGGGTGGCTTTCACCCATAAAAGTGACGAAGAAAAAAACATTATGTTACTGCCAAAAGCAAATTTTAAGAGAACGAATACACTTTTGTTTTTCTAAGAATCCTGTTGTTGACCATGTAATAAGCCTGGGTTGGCCTGCTGGCTGAGAAGTAAAACCTAGTCCTGGTTCTTCAGCAAACAGCCAGCCAACTTCCACAAGCAGTCACTTATACCAAACCACTGTCACATGAACCAGATCCACTAGCCCAAAAGATGACCCATTTGAGCCCAGTCCATTTGGTCCCTACCCCAAAGAATTGGGTGCTCAATAATACTTGGCTTAGCCATTATGTTTGGGGTGATTTTTGATGGCACAAAAGCTAATTGATACAACTACAGACAGAAAAGTTAAGCAAATTAGTAAATAAGATAATTTCTGGCACAGGAGAGACTTGAAAAAAATAAAATAGGCTAATTTTGTAGAAAGTGATGAGGGCTCAATTTGTTAGGGAAGTCCTCTCTCTGATGAGAAGATGTACAAGGTAAAACCTAAACCTGAAGGAGAAATAAACTATTCAAAGACTATTCAAAGATACAGGGAAAAAATATTTTCCAAATTGAAGGAATAGAATGGGCAAATGTCCTGAGGTAGGAATGGGAATATCTGAAGAAGAGAAAGAAGGTCAGAGTGGATGAAAAACATGAACAAGGTAGAGAGTGAGAAAAACTATCAAGAGAGAGACAGAAGGGAGCAGATTGTTAGGGGACGCAGGGATGCTGTAGGAGTTTAGATTCTGTTCTGTGGAGCCATGCTGATTTACATTTTGGAGAGATTATCTGGCTGCTAGGAAGAGGATGGAGGTTAGAACAGCAGGAGTATAGGCAGGAGCCTTGTCAGGTAGTCCCTAAAGTAGTTGGAGCAAAAAATCTTGGCAGCTTCAAATTAGCTGTGAAGCCAGGGAAATGATATATGGACTGTGCCCGGACACATTTTGTGTGTGCAACTGTTAGGCCTTACTGTTATAAGGTAAAGAAAAGATTTGTGCTTGGGCCTGGTGGATAGTAGGACCCATTTCTTGATATGGGGCAGTAGATGGGAGCTAGCATCTATAATTATATTTGTGTTACATTATGTTCCAGATACCTGTCGGGTTTCAAAACGAAGGTACCAAGTTGAATAGCTGAGTCTGGAGATGAGGCTGTGCACCACAGATGGAGATGAAACTCTGAGAGTAATGAGCTTACAGATGGCATTTAACAGCCATATAACTGCAGGCAGGGGAGAGACTACACAGGTGGAGAGAAATTTCTAGGAAGAGAGTTTAGAAAAAGAGTATAAAAGAGAGTCCTTGGGCTTTTCAAGGCCTTATAGAGAAGTTTCTTTCTTCCGAAAAAAACTGAGTGTGTGTGGCCAATAAGATTGAAGGGAAACCAGACAGACAAGGCCCTGATAACCTCAAGGAAGGACGCTGTCAGGACAGGGTATGGTTGAGTTAGAAGAACACCTCTGACCGAGTATGTCACTGCTTGTGGCAAGGTGGAGGTGATGGGTGACCGGACAACAGCGGTTGAAGTGGAGAGGTGGAAGACAGCCCAGTCTGGATAACGAGTTGAACATGACTAAGAGATGAGAGAAGTAGGATTCTTTCATGGAATGTATCTGAGAGGGGGAACAAAGTGGGGATAAAGTGCCAGAGAGAGGAAGCGGGATCAAAGGAGGACTTTCTCTAAAACAGGTGATGTTAAGCCATATTTGTATTTTTTAGCAGAATAATCAAACAGAGACAGATGATGGAAGGAAGGGAAGGGATAACGCTGAAGGAAAGTCAGTAAGAAGGTGAGAGAGGATGGGACCTTGAACATGGTGGAAGGATGGCTCTGAGGTGGGAGCAGGGCCCTTCCTTTCCAGTCACAGAGGGAAGGCAGAGAGAGCCCATGTTTATAGTTTGGCTGAATTCTCTGGAAGAGAGAAAACTTAGGAGTTTGAAGACTGAAGAAATAAATCATCTCAGAAAAAGAAGAAAATTTACTAGGTAACTATATTCGGATTTGGGGGTGAGCTGGGTGCCCATTTGAGACTTCTAAGCAAGACCATTCTACTGGTTGTGGGAACGAAAAAGTGGTCAATATTATTTCATTGAGAACTAAAAGAGCATCAGAATGCAGGAACTGAGGAAAGATGTTCATTGGGTGGGGTAAGAATGGAAGAGAATGATAGAATTGTCAGATTGTCACCTATCGAGCTCCAAATAAAGATGTTATGTAGACATCTAAAAACACACAGCTGGAAAACGGGAGAGGCCTGGACAAAGTGAAGATTCAGCTGCCACAGCATGAGGAGTAAGATAAGAAAGCAGAGGGGTGAAGAAGAGACTGCCGTGGTGTGGGAACGTGAGCTCCAGGCTTGTTGCTTGCGCTGATGTTGGGCTCTAGGAGCTCCAGCATTTGAGAATGAATCCTCCCATTTCTTTTTCCTCAGAAAAATTGTAAAGTCCCTTAATTCCATAGATCTCTCTGTTTGATTTTTTTGTTTTATTTCTGGGTTTTGTTTTGGGTTATTTGGGGGGTGTGGGGGGTTTTGTTTTGTTTTTTGTTTTTGGTACTGGGGATTAAACCCAGGTAAGCATACCCACTGAACTATATTTCCAGCCCTTTTTTTGTTTTGTTTTTAGAAACAAGGCCTCACTAAGTTGCTGAGGCTGGCCTGGAACTTGCAATCCTCCTGCCTCAGCCTCCCAAGTTGCTGGGATTACAGGAATGTGCCACCATGCCCAGCTTTCATACACTTCTTAAAAAACGTTATATCTTAAGAATCCAAGAGTTTGGATTTTAAAAATAAGGTAACAGTATAAACCCTGCCTTAACCCTCCCTTCTACTCAAAATATCCCAAACTTCCAAGTTCAGGATATTATTCTGCTTCATGAAAAGAAAAAGAAAATGCAGGTGACATTATAACCTAATTCAATAATTCTAAAGAGCCAACTGAGACACTCTTTTAAAATAAAATAATAGACTTTTTAAGACACTGATGGAAAAGACAGATTTAGGAAGGCAGGCAGAGAGGAGAAATCCAATAGCCCCTAATCTACTGAGGACCTGCTCTGTGCCAGGACCAGGTACTGGAGTCCACACCTAGACATCTGAAGGAACCAGGGGGGCAGAGTGAAAAGAAAGGGGACTTTGGTATCACATAGGCCTGGGAGTGAACCTAGAGGCCACAGCTTATTAGTTGGGGGCACTAGCGTGAGCAACTTAACCCAGCCAAGTCCACTCCTCTGTAGAGATAACCATGACCATGTCCTTGGCTGCTCCAACGTTCACTGAGAAGCACATGTGAAGTGTCTAGGCAAGTATCTTTCAATGGCAGACATTCTAGAAATGTTCATTCAGTTCCCTTTCCCTTGACTTCCTGGATAGAAAATCCATCATCTGAATAAAAGCTGAAAATCAAAGCATATGGAAATCAATGTAAGTCTCACTCCAGAATATTCCTGCCCAGCATTCTCACTGAACTACGCCTGCGCCTCCAGACTCCTGACACCAGCACTAGCTTCTAACCCGACACCACAACTACACAGTATCAGGGATACGCTGGAATGTCCACTTAGCATCCAAAGCCTTTCCCACTGCCAGAGTCAGAGCCTGTCCGCCAGTTCCTTCTTGGGCTCTTCTTCCCATTTTGGTGAGACCTTAACACTACAGTGACTTTCCTGAAACTTCCCTTGTTCTAATCTTCAAGATGCGCTGAATTCTCGGGCCTTGGTTCCTGCACCAGTCTAGACCCTGAGCCCCGTTCTTAGCCTCAAAGCCATGACGAACCTTCTCTGGGTCACTCTTTCGTACACTATTTTCTTATTAGTTCAACATAGTCTTATATACTGGAGGGAATTGTTACATATCATGCATACAAGGATATTGGCATAGTGAGATAGTAAGTTAAGGCTGATCCTAGACCAGGATCTACCCACTTCATCCATTCTCTGAACTCTTCTCTTCTCTGTAATCCCATCATACCATAGTTTGAAATGAACATATACATGTATAATAACTGTTGACATTCCTAGGTTTCTTTGCCTGCCTGTGTATAGCGAGGCTTCTTAATGAGAGTTGAGTATTCCCTGTTGTGTTGATAAACCCCCCTTGTCCCTCTCTTCACTCTCCACTTCCCTTCCTTCTCCCTCTGCCTTCATAGGTATGGTTCCCCCAGCTTATGTAAAGTTTCAACTATGGTTAAGTTTATTACTTCAACTCAGCTGTCTATCATCCTGCCTCAGGTTTTACACTACAAGAGAAAGCATTTGGCCCTGAAGTCTCTGAGTTTGAGATATTTCACTCAGCATAATTTTTTCCATTGCCATCCATTTGGCTGGAAAAAAGCATGATATCATTCTAATAGCAGAGTAGAACTCTAATATATATATATCACAGTTTTTGAATCCACTCATCCAGCAAGGGGCATCTGGGTTGGTTTCATAGTTCAGCTATTGTAAATTGAGCTGCTATAAACGTTGACGTAGCTGTGTCTCTGTAGTATGCCGATTCTAGCTCTTTTGGGAAAATACCCAGGAGTGGAATAACTGGGTCTTAAGGTAATTACATCTGTAGTTTTTTGAGGAGTTTCCACACTGCTTTCCAGAGTGACTGTATAAGTTTGCAGTCCCACCAGCAGTGTGTTAGTGTTCCTTTCTCCCTACAACCCCTCCAGCATCTGTTGTTCATATTATTCATTTTTGCCCCTCTGACAGGAGTGAGGTGGAATGTCAGTGAAGTTTTGATTTGTATTTCTCTGATCGTTAGTGATGTAGAATATTTTTTCATATATTTATTGGCTTTCTGGATTTCCTCTGTTGAGAAGTTTCTATCGAGTTTCCTAGCCCATTTTTTGATTGGTGTTATTGATTTTGGTGTTCAGTTTTTTGAGTTCTTTGTATTTCCTGGATATCAGTCCCCTGTTGGAGAAAAAGCATGCAATGATTTTTCTCCCATTCTGTAGGTTCTCTCTCAATACTCTTAACTAAATCTTTAGCTGTGCAGAAGCTTTTCAGTGTAATGGCATCCCACTCATTGATTCTTGGCTTTAATTCCAGAGGTGTAGGACTCTTGTTAAGGAAGGAAGTGCCTACACCAATGTCATGGAGTGTTGATCCTATTTTCTTCTAGCAATTGTATAGTTGCTGGTTTGATTCCTAATTCTTTGATCCATTTTGATTTGATTTTTGTGCAGGGTAAGAGATAGGGATCTAATTTCATTTGTCTGCATAAGGCTGTCCAGTTCATCCAGCACCATTTGTAGTATAGGCTGTCTTTCCTCCACACTATATTTTTGCCCCCTTTGTCAAATATCAGATGGTTAAAGACTTGCAGATTTGTCTCAGTATTTTGTATTCTGTTCCATTTGGTCTTCATGTCTGTTTTGATACCAATACCAGGCTGTTTTATTACTACAGCCCTATAATATATAATTTCAGGTCAGGTACTGTAATACTTCCTGCTTCCTCTTTCTTGCTTAGTAATATTTTGGCTATTTTGGGTTTCCTGCCTTTCCAAATGAGTTTGAAAATTGCTTTTGTTTTTTCTTTTTCTTTTCTTTTCTTTTTTTTTTTTTTAGAAAGACAGAGAGAGAGAGAATCAACTTTACTCAGTTTTCCATCTGGTATTTGTTACTGCAACTCTTAGTTGTGTATGTGGTGCTGGGGTTTGAACCCAGGTCCTCACACATGCCAGGCAAGCATCAAAACCACCACTCCAGCTCTGAGAATTGCTTTTCCTATATCCATAAGAATGTCATTGATATCTCGATGGGGATTACATTGAATCTGTACAGGGCTTTCGGAAGAATAGGCATTTTAATTATATTGATTCTGCCTAACCAAGAACATGGAATGTTTTTCCATCTTCTCAGGTCTTCTTCAATTTATTTTCTTTTTAATGTTTGATAGTTTTCATTGTAGAGGTCCTTTGTATCCTGTGTTAATGTCCAAGTATTTTGTTCTTTTTGAAGTTATTGTGAATGGGACAGATTTCCTCATTTCTTTGACAGAATCACTGCTGGAATATAGGAAAGGTATTGATTTATGGGTCATTCTTAATCCCACACTGGTTCCTCCGACTGGCATCGCCCCCATCCCCACTATCTTTCTTTCACTCTTTTGCCCCACAATTCTGTTTCATATGGTTACAACCAATCACAATCCTCCCTGACACTCCATCCTAAAACTATTGTCCACCATGGGGTATTGTCTCTGTAAGATTGCTACTTTAATCTTTGTAGCACAAAACTTCCCTTCTACCATTGGACTGCCTTTGTACCCAGGGAATAACTTAAAATGAAAAACTCTCCTTAATTTTCAGCTGTATTCACAATGTAAAGTCACCAGTGGACCTGCTAATGCATGTTAAATTCCTTATGAAAAATGGATTAACTCTATCGTAAATGTAACTCAAAAATAGCAACAGACATATGCCAACGTTGACGGGCAGCTTTGCTTTGTAGGAGGAGAAATATGCAAGACAGGATTTAAAATGGACTAAACTTAATAGGGTATGGAATGGCATTCTGTTATCATTTTAAGCCTTATCAGAAGAATCTATAAATATATCTGAGGGCGAAAATGCTAAGAAGGATAAAGAAAAAAATACATTAGTAAATACAGAGAAGTAACAGAGCTTTCCATAGACTCACAGAAATTGGAAATAGAAAAGGTCATTGGGTCACCTTGCTCACTTCCTCCTAGCATAGCTCATTCTCAAATGTCTAATTTTAGATGAGCCGAGACTCTGGACTTCAGGCACTTCAGCTGTAAAGCTCTTCAGCTTTATAATGAAGCTTCAGAAAAGTTGCCAACCCTTCCAGTTCTTCAGACTAAGTTTTCAATTTCCCAGTAGGTTCCAAAGGTTTCCCTGGACTTTCCTGGCTACAACTGCACATACAGGACTGAAGGGAGGATTTTCACTACCTTGAGAGATCTGCCTTTAAATACCTAGGGTAGCTGGGACCTCATCAAAGCCAGGTAAGGCATTCTCTAAAGATCACTGAGGCTGGAACATGAGAACTAAAATCCTGATTTCATTGCTCCCGATATTACCAGCTTCCCAGAGGATAGAGAAACATCTAAGCTACATTTCGCTTCCCAACTGTTCAGATAGTTTGTGGAAAGGTATAATAAATGGGTTATTAAAGGGCTATTTCAGATATAATAAATGAGTTATTAAAGGGCTATTTCATGCCAGGAATTATACCAGCTGCTGCATATGCATTGACTCTGACCTTATAATAGCTCAACACCCCAGTTATCCACCTTATTCTACAGATGAGGGAACTGACACTTGCCAAGGGTCTCAAAGCCAGGTGAATATGTTGGAGTCAATATTTTAATCAAGCCCATTTGAATAAAAACCCTTTCTTTTTCTGCTACTAATGCCACAGACGAGAACTTGTGATTCAGTGATGGTGAATAAGGTATCAAGTCAAGCGCGCAGAAGCGCAGAGGAAAGTCTTTAACTGGGAAAAGGGAGTTCACCTAAAGAGGAAGGGACCACCACTGACTGAGAGAGAAGGAAGGTCAACCCCCAAACAAAGGAAGTGGCCAGCCTTTTGTGCAGTTGCTGGGGTAGGCTAGGGTCTGCTTTTTTCCACTGGCCATGAATACTTTATAATTTCTTCCTTGTGGAAGATACAGATCGGCAGTCATGATGGTATCATTCTGCACCTGATCTTTACGATCAATCCGATGAGGAAGGTAGAGAAAGGCACATACTATACATTGTTAACAGGATGGACAGACAGGGAAAGATACAACAGGCAACTGATTACAAATTAAGGCCCTGGAGCTTACCTGTCTCACTACCCTGCGGCATTATTATGGCCCCTTTGCTAGGTGGACTTAGTACCTGGTTGAGGGCTCCAAGTCCAAACAGAAGACTCTCTCCTAATCGGGGAAGAACATGCAAGTGAGGAAGGAGCAGAGACAGACTGCCTCCAAAAGTCCCTGAAATAAGCTTGGAAGGAAGGAAGTGTCACAGCTCTATGATTGCTGGTTGAGTTTTAAGAAGAGACTGATGCACAGATGCATGGTGTTAACTCAGAGGAATAAGACACCAGCTCAGGAACCAGGGAAATGCTAAGGTGTGGAGTAAAGTTAAAAGGTCCCTACTTCCCTAACTGTGAGCAAGACAAAGGACGGTAGCTTCCAATTCATCTCCAGACCGCGGATCATTTCACAGTGGCCTCAGGACTCTGCACCCATTCAAAGCTTTGAATCAAAAATAAAAACAGATTTTGGGATCAGGTTTTATAAAGTAGCTGGCACCAGGCAGCTACTTTATACGAGCACTCTTTCCTACAGCCAACCCCAAACACCCCAGACTAGGCACGCAGTATAAAAATGCTACAAGGTACCAAAGCTTTACTTAAGTGACAAGAGAGGAGCAGATCTGCACAGGAAGATGAGTCACTAGTACTCATCTGAAAGCCATTCCACTTTCAGATATGATCATGCATTCCAACTTTCGGAATCTTTATAGACAAAAAATGTGCTGACTAGACTCATCATCAGTTTGCTGAGTTTTCTCTCTTGTTTGGAAGGAATGTTAGGAATCGTCAAATGAAGCTGTCTGTAGCTACTGATTTGCAGCTGTGTGTCTACTGAGACAACACAAAGTCAAAATCTGGACGCTTAAGGGGCTACGGTGATTAGCTTGTCAGTTCACAAAACGCACACCAATGCAGCTTGTCAAACTCTGCAGCAGACTTTGAATCGGAACTTATACTGATTATATCAAAACTAACTTTAGGAATGAAACCTTGGAACAAAGAAAACTGGAAAGTTAACTAAAAGAATCTGCTTATTTTAAGAAGTGGTCTGATTTTCAGAAGACCATCTCTAAGAAGAGGATGTGACAGACTTGGGTTGGACTTTGTAACATGTAGGACTTTTGTTAAGGCACTTCATGTTCCTGAGACACTTCCTTCCCTAAGCTGAAAAGAAGGATGGCTTCATGAACACCCAACTCGCACAGTGCTCATGAGGGTGATGTGGAGTAACTTGCTTATCTCAGGATCTTGTGCTTAACAAATGCTGAAAGCCTTCCTTTGATTAACTGCACAAAAGAACACAGCTGCTCAGTTTGTGAAGTCAGGATATAAGACATTTTTATTTGAAAGGTACCATATCATGCTGGGACTTTTAGAAATTTTAAAATATTTCGCCTTCAGAGTAAAAGTCAGAGGCAAAAAAAAATCAATAAAATATAGCACAATATAGCTGCTTTTGTAACATTTCAACTCATTTTTGTCAACTAATAGTCTTTAAAAATTAGTCAGTTCCTCTGATCTCCCACTTCTTTCTCTATAATTCGAAAACATTTGTAGTCCTTCTGTTTCCTCCTTTCTGAAAACGTCTACCAAACTTTTCATCATTGGAATTTATCCAAGTCTTAGATTATTGGGCACTCTGTGAAAAGTCAGTGAAGTGGATTGATTGAAAGCACGATTTGACTGGGCACTCCTCAATCTGAGCCCATTAAATTGATAAGTGTGGCCTAAGTCTGTTTCTGTACTTGTGGGATAAAATTTGAACCAGAGTTGCCTACCCTGCAGGTAGAAAACTGCACCCAACATAGTGTGAAAGCAAAGCGCAAACTAAGCTAAGAGTGAATTCCTGCAAGGGGCTGGAGCAGTGGCTCAGTGGTTATGGTGCTTGCCCGGCATGCACAAGTACATGGGTTCAAACCCCAGCACCCACATACACAACTAAGTGTCAGAGAAATGAAAGCCATGTGAAAAACTCAATAAAAATGGATTCTCTCTCTCTCTCTCTCACTGTCCTTCTCTCTTAAAAAAAAAAAAATCTATATATATATATATATAATCCTGCAACAGATAGCTGAGTCTCAATCACAGCCATAGCCTCAGTCAATCCCAGGCCGCCAACTGCCCGACCACGTCTATATACTATAAATGCCTCATACATCATACTCATACCCATGTAAGGCTGAATGTTATGACTGCACCACGTAGGCTGTTCTGTTCATCATTTCCTTTTCTCTGGCTATTAATACAGCCTGCGCATGTGGCAGGTCAGAGCATTCTAAATCAACTGTGTCTCGAATGCTGCGTAGTTCTAGAACATTTTTCTTGCTCAAGTATTATTTGCAAATTTAATTCATCTCAGATTTTTCTTCAACAAGCACCCGCATACACAGACTTTCTAGCTCTGTGAGCTGGGTAGTTAAACAATCTAAGTGTCCATGTCCTAACCTACAAATGGGAAGCTATCATAATATCTCTTACAGTATTGTTTTGAGGGTAAAATGAGATTAAACTAGCAGAGCTCCTAAATAGAAATCACTTTCACTACCATTGCTCTGCACCAATTTGATCATTCACTATTTTCAAATTTATATAAGCAATAAAGTATATCTTCATATAAAGAAAAACACACTATTAACTTTGAACTGAGACTCATTATTTTTAGGACTTTTAGACTTATCAGTTTTTACAATGAAAATGACATTTTTCCCTTTCCAAATAAGTCGCACATAAATTGACATTTTTATCCCCAAAATAGTCAATTATTCTTGTTCTTCTATTTGAATAGCTTCCTTTCACATAAAAAAGTTTTTATTTCATAGTGTCATTTTAGTAGAGCAACTATAAATAACAGCATAGAAAGAAACCTAAAATGTACTCTGAACAATCAGTGTAATCAAGTTTTAAGAAATGTTTACAAATTGAACCTTGTGCTACTGACAACTCAGTCCACACCTAGAATTACCTGACCTCCACCTTCCCTTCAATGCTATAGGGAGCCCTATCTAGGAAACAAAATCTGTGAATTTCCAGACCCAAAATTGAAAGAGATGAACTCTTGCCCCGAAGATGGATCACTTCCCAGAATTTTCTTCGCTTCCAGTCTTCTATCATTTTCCCCTATCATGTTGGGTGTAGCATGCGCAAGTACAGGGGTTCAAACCCCAGCACCCACGTACACAACTAAGTGTCAGAGCAACAAAAGCCATGTGCAAAACTCAATAAAACTTGATTCGCTCTGCCTCTCTCTCTCTCTCTCTGTCTCTGTCCTTCTCAAAAAAAAAAAAAAAAGGGAAAATGTAGAATCTCTTCACTGTGACCCACATGGCATCTTTTTTAAACATGGATAGCAATGACTTCTCCAGCATCTAGTGTATCTTTGATGAATGTCTTCAAAGCAGAAGAGGCTGGATGTAAATTAGATCACCATTAAGTACTGCAGAAGTGGAAACTCACCTGCAAGGCTGCTAATGAAGTTGTTAAGCCAGCAGCTGCTGCCAGGCTGATCACCAGCACAAAGCAGCATTAAGTCTGACATTCATTTTTTTTTTCCTCCCTACGATATGTAAACAGCACATAGGCTGGGAACCTTTCTAAAGCAGCAACTACAGCGTGGCTGGGAAAGCAGTTCCTTCCTTCTCTCTGCTTGCACTCTTGGGTGAGAAAGAACTCCTCTCTCACCAGTGGGAAATGGGTATTTTCCATACTTCCAGTGATCAAGTGCACTGTACTGTCCGCACCTCGATAGCCTTTCTCCATCTCAATAGCTTTGTTATGCTTGAAAACAGATCAGGACCCTTTATTTCCTATCATCTTAAGACCACCCTCCATGCAACAGAGCCCTGAGTGAAAGACTTTGCAGAACCCCTAAGTCGCCATTATTCATCCCCTATTTAACATGTGATAGTAGAAGACTCATTGGCTTAGGGCCAAGTTCGTTGTTGAACAGCTATAGCTATAAGAAATTTATTACTCAGTTCAGTCAAAATGGTCCTCTGAGATGTCTACATTTTGTACAAGTTAGTTCTGTACTTGATATCAGTGGTAGTCTCAAGGTGAATCATGAAAATGTTCCCAAAGATGGACTTTGCTGAGGAACCCCTTGGTGGGCTTAGCTGTCACTTTAAACTCTCAGCAAGATGGCAGG
>PVKS010043095.1:0-15086 GCA_004027875.1 Aplodontia rufa | reverse complement strand
ATACCTTCGGTCTGGTCCTTGAAAATTAGGGGATGGGATAGAGAAAGCAAATTTTTCACGATCTCGGGGGTGTAAGGGGATAGAGAAGAAACAATCCTTGATGTCAATAACAATGAGCGACAGATTCCGAGGAATCAGCGGGATCGAGGGGAGTCCCCGCAGGGGGACCCCTACAGGTACCATTCGCTCATTAATCTTTCTCAAATCTTGCAACATTCTCCATTTTCCTGAGGCTTTTTGTATTACAAATACTGGGCTGTTCCACGGGCTAAAGGAAGGCCAAATATGTCCTAACTCCACCTGTTCTGAGAATATCTCTTACAGATTCTGTAGTTTGATTGAGGGGAGGGGCCGCTGCTCCACCCATATGGGGGGGCCTGGTAGCCAATGAAAGGCGGGCACCATACGAGCAGTGGCCCTTAGGATTGGGGGTGTGGCCGAGCGTGAGGGGCAGGGGCCCCCTGCCTTGTGGCCTCAAATAGAGGGTCTCCTCTATAGTTGCTCAATCGGCCTGATAGGTTGAATTGTTGTTGGTACACTTCGTTCTCTAATACATCTTCATAGAGGACTTTATGGTCTGTGGTGATGTAGACCTCAGCCTCCCTCAATATATCTTGACCTAGCAAGTTAGCAGTCAGGCCGGAAGCCACCAGGGGCCGCACCTCCCCTTTGCTACCATCTATGTCTTGCCAGGGAGCCAATCTTTGGTCTCCTCAGACATAGTGTCTCCTCCCACCCCCAATAGCTGAGGTCCAGGGACTAGCTTCCATTGGGGTGGGATTTCTTCCATTCTCAACACTGTATGATCTGCCCTGGTATCAATGAGGCAGCGAAACTTCTTCCCCACTATAAAGATGTCCATCTTAGGTCTGACCCCCGGTACAATGGGTACTGTCCAATGTGCCTGGGGGAGACAGGAAAGAGGGCCTCCTTTGGATGACAGGGATGGAGGATGCCCCTCATTCAGTTTAAAGGTTTGCCTTCGATATCAAACCTTGATTTGCAATCCTTTTTCCAATGGAGGCCCTTCTTGCAACAAGGGCAAGGTGTCTTGGGGAGTACGGCCTCCTTGGAAGGATTGTGGGGATGACCTTGTGGGCCCTGTTGTCCCATCCCATGTGTGGGGCATTCTCTCTTAAAATGGCCCATGTGTCCACACCCATAAGAAGCTCCCTTTTGCATGGAGCCCATAATGCGAAAGGCAGATGTAAGTGCCTCCGCGAGTGAGGCCATTTGAGCCTGTAAGGCAGCAACAAGGGCCTGGGATTGATGAGCTTGTGTGCCACATCTTTGGTGGCAACAATCCATCATCCCATCGATCAATCTTTCATCCCCGCACAAGCCAGCTTATGGTCAGCAGTCATTCGTTCCCAGACCAACATCTTAACAAACTGGTCTCTCAGAGGCCCAGGCGGGAACTTCCTTTGGAGGCTCATTTCTACCCTCTCAATGAAAGTGGCCAGGTCCTCATTGGCCTTCTGGGTTATACCAGCGACAGGGGACTCCGAAGGCCCCTCGTCCAGTTTTTGCCAGGCAGACAACCCCAGGGCTGGGACCTGTTCCTGATAAGGAGCGGGCAGGGCAGCTTGTAGGAGCCTGGTAGAGTACTGGTCAGAAGTTCCGGAAAGCATCCCGGAGATTATGGACACCAGGGGGGTTGGCTGTCTGATTTCTATCAGCTTGGGCATGGCATTGCTCATTAAAGAAAGCGCACCATTTGAGGTACAGGGGCCCCGGAATAACAACTTTGGTTAAGTTTTTCCAGTCTTGGGTGGTGCATTGCTGATAAGCCAGGCCCTGGAGGATGGTCTCTGCCCAGGGGGAGTTAGGCCCATCCTTAGAGACAGCCTTTTTGAGCTCTTTCAGGTCTTGAGCCTCCCATGGGTACCAAGCGGCAGGTCTGTTGCCCCTGGGATTAACATTTACCGGAAAGGCATGGCAGAGTGGCAAAAGGGGGTGGCCTCTGGGGCTCAGATTGGGGTCTGAGACTGACGGCCGATTGCAAGATAGTGGCAATGTTGGCATCCCCTTCCCGACACCACCATCACAAGATGGTGGAGATGTCCCCTTCCTGTCACCACCATCACAAGATAGTGGCAGTGCCAAAGGGGAACCTGGCTGATGAGGGGGAGGTCGGGCGATCCCGAAGACCTCATCAAAAGGGTCAGGGGAGTTTTCTCCCAGATTTATCTCCTTAGAGGGTGGGGAGGGACAGACTGGACTCTCCTCGTAGAAAGTTGTCCAGTGTGGTGGACAGGACGACTTCGCAGTCAGGGCAGGGGCAGGAAGAGAGGATGGGGATCCCTTAGTCTGTCCTGGGGGGGGTCTCCTGGGACTGTCCCGGGGAGAAGCAGGCTTTGAGGGCAGATAGGGTAGGATAAACCCCCAGTGGAGGGTCCTCTCCTAAATTAATTTCTGTCTTTCGGACCAGTTTTTTGACCAGATCCCACGTGGACCAATCAAACAAGTTAGAGGTGGGGAGCCAGGAGGCTGTCCTAATCAAGGTATCCCAGGCCTTTTTGGCTTGCGTATCAGAGACTTCCAGGCCTCGGCTTTTAAGCATGTATCTCAGTGCTTTCAGTGCTGGGTTATCATGTTTAGAGTGAGATTGCCCCATCTTTTCAGGGATACCCTTACCTTGACCTCGATTAGCCCGGTTCGCCTATGGCTTCGGTTCACCGCTTCCTTCCACAATGTCCCTGTTCGGGCTCCACTTGTTGGGATTTTTAGCCCCCTTGTGTCCCCCCTGGCCCACAGGGGAGAAGGAGAGAGGCACACCCCAACCAAGGCAGCTGGGAGAGGTAAGGGTCGGCTGACCGGTGTTCCCAGCCCTCACTGAGGAGGACAATCAGACGTGTCAGGGAGACCAGTTGCAGCTGGAGCTCGTTTATTGAAGAAGTACACATGGTAATATAGAGTGGCAGGGCCAATAAGGAGAGAAGACATCAGAGAGAGAGGGAGGGGGAGATGGAGTGGGGGGAGAGTTCATGTGGGCAATCCAACCATATAAGGCGAGACTCATAGTGGTCTATGGGTCAGTCATGAGGGCTGCAGGTGGCTGCTCTGATCATGTGCACGCAAGGGGCCAGCCACAAAGTGCTGCCTCAGACTCATGTAATCCCCACGAGGTGTTGCCCTACATACGTCAACTTCACTGATTGATAAATTTGGGGGTTTAAAGAAAAGTTAAATATAGGACACATATAAAGACAATAAGGACTGGTGGAAACATTTATAAATAAATGCAAAATTTGTTCATATACACAGGATAAGAATCTATCGCAGTCCACTGGATGCAATTCATTTGCATTACTACTGGTGTTCTACAGAGTGATAAATTAGTTCAAAAATAATAAAAAACATATTTTTCATTCTTTGCACATTCTCTGACAATTTTTCTTGACACAGGAAAAGAGGATTATAGGAATTAACATCTTAGAATCTTACACCTACGGCTGTACAGATGTCCTCCTCCCTACAGGCACTATGGCTTCCAAGTCTTTCTCCCTTCCAAGAGGACTATAGTCCATATTAAGGCCAAGTCCAAGTATGAATTGGAGAATAAAACATTTATCACAGTGCTCACGTTGTCACAGACTACCTGTGAGAGCTAATTATGTGACGCTCGCTTGATAACTGCTTATTAATGCTGGAACAACCACAAGAAACTACTATGTCTGCTTTCACAGAGCTTACATGCAAAAAGGGAATTCAGACAGGTGACCAGGCAGTGTTAGTGTGGTAAGATAACTGTGCTGGGCCCATGAGGCTTCTTAGAGGAAGGAAAGCACAGACAAGCCTAATGAGTAGCTACTAAGATTAAGGAGCTAAGGTGCATTCCAGAAAGACAGGCTACATGGTGGCTAGGCTAGAGCACAGTGGAAACCCAAGATGGGGTGGAGCATGAAGAACTTCAACACTTCACACCTCCCTTAAAGCTTCATGAATCCTGCTGCCAATTTGGCATATAAGCTACTATGTATTAGGAAATTTCAAATATCATTTGCCATTTTTCTTTGTCTGAAAATTTCTTTATCTTTAACAACTTCTAAATTACCATGCTTTCTGTTATGTTAAAATTGTGAAATACGTTAAGGAATATAGTCCAAATATTTACAATTTAGGAACACTTAATTTCATTTTAGTTTTCGCATATCAGCCTATCCTTTTTATCTCTTTAGTTCTTTCTTCCACAAATCCCTTAATCTCTCTACCCCAAGAATGAGAACTCCTAAGTAGAAAGAGTTTCCTTTTATTCTGAGCAGGGAATCTTTTTTAGCCCTCTGTGTTCTTAGAAAAGTAATAACATAGGGTAGTTCATTTATTCACATAGCTCACAAATCAGTGAGAAAATAACCAGTTCCTGTTAATGTTACAAGTGGAGTACAGAAGTAATGTGAGATAATACAATTCCACATTTCACAATAGAGAGCTATGTACATTCAAATTCACACTCTGCGTTTGTAGGAAATCCCTATGGCCATGTTTTTTTCTTGTTGTTTGTCTTGGGGGTTTCAAACTATTGGATCTATTTTGTCATGCATTCATTTAAATTATATAGGTAATTAAAAAATTGAAACACTAATGAATTAGAAGATATGACACCAGGCAAAGGGGTGGGAAAGTAAACCTGCCATTGCAGAGTAATTGTGCAATAACGTTCTTAATATTCAAGGAAAGAGTAGTTATTTTTCAGTATCTTCTATTTAAATAAAATATGCAATGTGTCTTGCATTTTAAAATTAAATACTGTTAATTTAAATCTTTAGGTAAAGAAGAAGTTAAGCTTCAGTTTTCTTTGTAATTACATTCATGATATCATTGAATTTGTAATAATGCTATGATTCCTGGTTTTAATAATGTACAAAAGCTCAATAAGAAGAATAGTGGTTTCAAGAATCTGGGAAGCACAGGAAGGGTGGGGCAGGGTGGAGTGGAGATGAAGTGAAGATGATTGACAGGTAGAGGAGTGCAGTTAGATATGGAGAACAATTCCTAATGATTGGTAGGGTAGTTATGATAGACAAGAATTAATTGGATATTTCAAAATAGCAAGTAGAAAGGATTTTGAATGTTCCCAGCTCCTAGAGCTAATAAATGTTTGAAATGATGGATATGTCAGTTTTCTGCATCTGATCGTTACACACATTGAAATATCACATAGTGCCCTATATACAAGTACAATGTTTCAGTTAAAAAATATAAAACAAAAAACCTAATATGTGAGAAAGGAAAATTATGGAATAGAAAGCTTGGTGAAAGGGGAAAAGATTAAAAAAAAAGAGATCAAGGACAGAAGATAACATTCTGGTTAAGAAAGCAAAACCTTCAAATCAGGAGAAACACGGTGCTGTCCAGCAGCAGCCGTCATGGGGGTTTGCCCATCCTTTCCAAGTTTGGAAATGGTTTGTTGATGTGATTTGAAGAAGATCCAACAAGCACACAGTAATTATGGCAAGAACTTTAATTCTGTTGGCTGGTGGCCACCTCAGCAGATTGACTCATAAGTGTGCAAGACATCTCTTCATGGTGCAAAAATGGAAATTTTTTGAAGAGGACAAAAGAAAATTTGCTGGATTCACATGGTGTTGTGGAAACCAAGGGGAGTTCCTGGTACAAAGTATTAGACCCATATTTGAACCAATGGCAGGTGGTGGAGCTGTAGCTTCTGATTACTACTAGTCTACCCTTTCATATTTTGATAAGTACCACATTGAATTTTCTGCTTATTAAATATAAAGTAAACATTTGTGAAAAGTGCAGAGTTAGCATTTCAGATATTTTCAGCAGAGCTAAGAAAATGAGACTTGCATTCCTCCACTGCTTTCTGTCTGATTTGATCTTTATTTTCTTTATAGACCTTTTTATTGTCTGATGAGGTGGAGTAGGCAGAATAATGGCTCCCAAAGATGTCTTCATTCTGTCCTCAGACTCTAAAAAATGTTATAAGTCAAGAGGGACTTTGTAGATGAGATTAAATTAAGGCAATTGAGAGGGCAAAATTATTTTGAGTCATCCAAAAGTAATGTTCTCTTGCTGTGGTCAGAAGGAGATGTGATTGTGAAAAGATGGTCAGAGAGGAGAAGATTGCTGGCTTTGAAGATACAGGAAGGAAGTCATGAACTAAGTAATGTGGGAAGCTTTTAGAAGCAGGAAAAAGAAGAGAAATAATCCTGGAGCATCCAGAGAGGAATGTGGCTCCATCAACTACTAGACAACTCCCAGTGAATCCTGCATTGCTGTTTTAAGCTGTAAGTACTATAAAATAGTAAAAATATGTTTTCAGTGACTATACTTGTGGTGATTTATTACAGTAGTAATAATAAATACAAATTATGTGTGTGTGTGTGTGTATTTTTCTTTTTTCTTTTGTATTGGGGATAGAACTCAGGGGTGCTTAACCACTGAGCTACATCCCCAGTGGTTTTTAGTTTTTTATTTTAAGACAGGTCTCACTAAGTTGCTGAGGCTGGCTTTGAATTTTTATCCTCCTGTCTCAGGCTCTCAAGCTCCTTGGATTGCAGATGTGCACAACCATGCTCGGCAATCTAAATTTTTATTATTGTCTATTTCTCCTGTCTCCTATATATAAATGAAGTATGTAATTAATGTCAATATATTATTTCTTAGAAACTTCACAGATATTTCTACCTATTTACAGATGCATATGATATCCCAATATTTAGACTATGACATTTAATTTCTTAAATAAGAGAGAAATCACATACATTTTATCCATGAATGTCCCTATCCATGGATTTTGGAATGTAGCACAGGAGTGAAGAAAAACAAGTATTTATGTTAGAATAAAAAAAGATGCTGGAGAGGTTGTGGGGAGAAATGAGCACTTGTATATTGTTGGTGGAACTGAAGACTAGTACAATCACTCAGGAAAGCAATATGGAGACTCCTCAAAAAATTAGGAGTGTTAGTAACTACTATATGACCCAGCTATCCCACTCCTGGGTATTTTCCCAGAAGACATAAAATCAGCACAATTCACAATAGCTAAACTATGCAATCAACCCAGATGCCAATCACTGGATAAATGGATCAATATATATATATATATATATATATATATATATATACACACACACACACACACACACACACACACACATACATACACACAATGGAGTTCGATTCAGCTGTTAAAAATGAAGCCATAGCCTTTATTGGTAAATTGATGGAAATGGAGAAAATTTTGCTAAGTGAAATTAGCCAAACTCAGAAAGTCAAAGGTTGGATGTTTTTTCTCATATATGGAAGCCATAGTAAAACAAAAGATAGGGTAACAGATAGTCAAGTTTGTATATTAGACCCATTAAAATTGGAGTAACATACCATCTGGTTATGTACAGCGGAGGAGGGCAGGGGAAGGAGGGAGAGGAGGAAGACAGGGAAGGGAAAGGGGGAGTTTATAAATACTATATGGTATATTTTACACCCCTGAGATGCTAAATAATTCTCATGCAGACATTTAAATAAATTATGAATATATAATTTGTTATATATGTGTATATATATATTTGTTTTATATATACATACATATATACTTACACAAATATATATATATATATATATATTTGTAATTGGGTGCAGATCAGTGGAAATAAGAGACTAGGGAGTGGGTGGGGGGAATGCTATGTTTTACCTTTTTGTTGCTGTGATGAATGGATCTGACATGAACAATTTTAGAAAGAAAAGTTTTGTTTAGAGGCTCACGATTTCAGAGATGTCCCAATCCATGGAAGGCCAGCTCCATTCTTCAGGGCTCCAGGTGAGGCTGAACAACAAGAAATGCATGGCTCTAGGAGCAGAGACCTCAAGGGATCGTATCAGGAAGCAAAGAGAGGGAGAGGGAAACTCCATTCCCTATACAGAATATATACCCCATAGGAACGCCCCCAGTGACCCATCTTCTCCAACCACACCCTACTAGCCTACAATTGCCCGTTAATCCCTATAAGGAACTAACTCAGTGATAGGATTAAGTCTTTTATAAGCCTTCCCAAATTGTTGCATGTGAGCTTTGGGGGTACACATCACATGCAAGCCATATCATGCTTGGTAAGGAATGGGTCCAAATTACGTTGTTATAATGTGTGCATGTATGAATGTGTAACAACAAATCCCTTCATTATTTAAGACTATAATGCACCAATTAAACAAAAAAGAAATTCAGGTCATGATTTTTTGTTTTGTTTTTGTGGGGAGGGCACTAGAAGTCTGCTTGGCTCTCTTGAATTGGTTGGTACCTAACAAATCATACTTTGGTTCTATTTGTGTGTCCTTCATATCAAATGTGCTCTAGACTTTTGTCATTGCTACTGTCACAGTCAATGCTCATTCTCTACATATGGATGTAAATGAAAAAATACATTGCAAAAATTGCTACATGGTTACCAAATTCACATTTCTCTCTTCTCTTTGGAAACACAACAAACTTCTATTTACCAGTTTCGCTACTAGGGATGGCCATACGATAGACTTCTAGCTAAAGGATTATGTATGCTTCCGCTGCTCAACCCTTTTGGGAAATGAATGTGCCTCTCTTTACATTCTTTGTCAATGGCTAAATGCAAATGGTGATAGACTTTATGGGGATGGCAGGATTCCTACATGGAATGACTCTGGATCCATGAACTACTGAGTAAAATGAACCTAGTGTTGTCCAGGAACACTTCTTTGGATTATGTATGTAAATGAAAATTAAACTTTTATATCATGATATGCACTGCATATTGGGAAGTCTATTTGTTATAATAGTTACCTTTCTTTAACACAGAGATATCAGGTTGGACAATTTTGGATAATTTATTAATGTTAAGGCAAAAGAATAGAGCCACTAAAATTGTAAATGCAATATGACCATTAATGTACTCATTTATAAAAACATAAAGTTGCTGCATTGACTTAAATATTAAAGACGTAAATGTAAGCTCCTAATGCCAAGTGCAGTTACTGATCAGATACATTTTTAATTTGATAAGATCTGAGTTCTCCCTAGGCCCTACTTTCTAACTCAATCCTGAGTGAAGTTCTCTGAGATTTTACCTGTCCTTGCAGACCTGTTCTGATACGTCCCTTCAAGTTCATTTCGTTTGCTGGTCCTTGCTTGAGTGAGAGAGGCCCTTTCCTACTGAATTCGTGTAGACGCTTCCTCTCTGATATGGGAGATGCTGCTTTTGCACTTTATGATATTGCTTTCTCTTGGGTATCACAAATATCCTGAGTGCGCACAAATTTATTCTTCCCTGAGTAATTTATCTTTGCTATTTACATTCAAAAACCAGTTCTGAGGATGATCCCTATTTGGTCTTAGGTAGTATTTTTTACTTGGATCATGAAGTGATGTAGGTCATGGTTTCTGCATGCATTGTGTGGTCTCAATGATGGATGCTCACTTTGCAAATAATTTTAAAGGCTATGTCAGATAGCTTCTAACTACTTTAAGCTAGACACAATCCCATGTCCTGCTTGAGTGGTACTGTTCACTCTTTACCCATCTGACCAGCAGATTCCATGGATGTACCTGAGATTAGTGAATAACACTTTTCAGTTATTTAGTCCTACTCATTTCTCCAATTTCTGTTCAATATTGAATCACGTAGCCAGAATTTGAGAACAAAATAGCAACTGTAAGATAAAAGAAAGAAGACTAAATTGGAACATAGGCAGTTTAGTCCAATTCAAGGCCAGTACCTACAGACTAAATATATATGTGAGACTTTATTATCTCAACTAAACATTAGGAATAAAGATATATCCTTATAGGATGTCAGCAGGGACTAAATAAAATTTTATCTCTATAAACACTTAACAAATGTTGTACAAATATACGCATGAATTTATTTAAATTAGAAGTATAGGATTCATGTTTCCAAAGTCCCCCAGTGTCATTAGATTATAAATTATTGCAAATCCATGATGATGATACATAAGAAATCACAAAATGTAAGTTAAAAACTCAGTCTATTTTATACTGTGGAATATTTTTCTTCTTTTATGTAATCAAAAATTATTTTGGCTTTCTTTTTTCACATGTGTTCTAAATAAATAAAAAAACCCTTAAAGTAAAGGACATATGTTAGATTAGGGTCATTGTGCCTCTTTTACAGTCTCTTGATGTGCATAATACTATTTTGGAAGCATCACACTGTAGTTGAGCAGCAGTGCTTCCTATCTTGGGAGATGAGATTTAGACATTTTAGGGGATGACTACCAGGACCAAGAGGAGCAGCAGCTGCTATTAACTCAATCCAGCAGGAGCCATGAATAAATTACATACCATGAAAACCTTTATGAACTGAATTTTCAAAAAACCCTTCACTTTATGCCCCATTTCTTTTGGATGCTGCTTCTTCTTTGATTGTTCCTCTGCCTTAGCCATGATAAGGGGTTTTGCTATGCTACATTTGATTTAAAATTTTAACACACTGAGGCTTCTTAGATGAGGCAAATTGAGATATTCTATTTTTTGCAAATAGCAATAGAATCCTTTCACCATTCCCTGTTGGAAGACACCATCTAGGTTTAATATTGTGCACTAATTACCTAATATGGGCTCATAGCATGTTTCCAGACACACAGAGAACTCTTAACATATGACTTTAAATGAATAAATGATTTAATATACAATATTAGTTCATATTTATTGCTTCCATTATTTTCTACACACAAAGAAGATACAGAAAATATTTCTTTACACTGCTCAGTAGGAATATTAATATCATCCATTAAAAATAAACACAACCACAAAAATGAGAAGTATTATTTCTTTAAACAAAGGAAACAGAGAATTAGGAACAGTTGGAACAGACAGCTCTTTTTTAACCTCTTTATTGAGAAAGAATACCCATACCATGCATCCAATACATTTTTTTTAAGATAGAAGGACAATGAGGCAGAGAGAGAATGAGAATCAATTTTATTTAGTTTTCACGTGGTTTTTGTTACTGTGACACTTTGTTGTGTACATGGTGCTGGGGTTCGAACCTATGTCCTCATGCATGCCAGGCAAATGACGTAACTTCTGAGTCACTGGTCCAGCCCCTCAACTCATTTACAGTATATGATTCATTTATTTTTAGTTAATCACATTTTTGAATGACACATAATCATTGCTGTAGTCATTTTAAAAATAGTTCCTTCCCTTTAATAAGGAACTATGTAGCTTTTAGGTAACATATGCCTATGTCTTCAGCCCCCATCTCCCGCTCTATGCATCCACTAATCTACTTTAAGTCTCTACAGATTTCCCTGATCTGTAATTTCTGATTAATGGGATTATATAATAGGTAGTTTTCTGTAATTGGCTTCTTTCACTTCATGTGAGGTTTCCAAGGTTCACCCATGTTGTAGCATGTAGCTGTGCATCATTCCTTTTTTTTTTACAAATAGTACTCAGGCATGTAGATAAACTTCATTTTGTTTATTAGTTGGTTGGTGGACATTTAATAATCCGTAAGCAGTATTATAAATACTTCTGAGAACACTTTTCATAACTTTTGCAAAATCCAAGAGTTCTCTTAATTCATCCATTCAATTTTCCTTTCCTCCACTTTGACCTAATTTCATTTTGTAGTTTCCTCTTGTAGTAACTTTATTCCATATTACATACATAGGATCATGTTATCCCTACCTCCCGGGTTATAGCTAAATATAGAAAATAATTTCTATATCCTGTTTAGGTTAATAAGATATATCTATAAGAAAGGCTAATTGCCTGGGGATACATAGCTTAGTGGTAGAGCACTTGTTCAGCATGTGCAAGGCCCTAGATTGATCCCCAGCATGGCAAAACAAGAAAAGAGAGAGAGAGAGAGACAGACAGCGGTTATTAAATGCCCTTTATCCAGTCACACGTGCCTGGCAAGTGTTCTACCACTGAACCACCTCTGCAGCCTTGTGCAATCCATATCTTAAATTGCCGAAAAATTTTGAGGATGTAATGATCAGCATTTAAACTTACATATGCTTTTTTTGTTCTGAAATTCTGTTTAAAATCATCTGTAAAATGCATGTCAATTAATGTGAAAGTCTTACATGAAATAACAACCCAGGTACCTACAGTTGCCCATAAAATTTTCTCTACAAAGGAAAAGAAAGCAGCCCAGGTATAGAAAGTCATACAAGAGAGATTATAGTTGGAAAGAGAAAGTGATAGTCCTGAGGGAGAGAAAGACTGTTAACCTCTATTTTTCTATTCTCTTTTAAACTCAGTATCAACCCTGTCTTGAAAATTGTCTCTTTCCCTATAGGTATCTTCACATTTCTTAAAAGACAATTTAAAGATGGTATAATTTTAATTAAAAACAATGTCACATACATCTTTGAGGAAGTGAGGAAGGCCACTCTGGATCAAACAGAGAATGTCAGATTGTCTCCATATACAAGAGATTAATAAGGCTTTCAAAATTGTATCACAGAAGGAAATAATCTTAGCCTAAATTACCGTAAGCATTCAATTTGTTTCTCTTATTCGTCTAGATACCAGTTCTTGATAATGTATACTGACTTAAAATTAATGGACTTTATATCCTGGGGTAAATATACTGAACATTTTCTTATGCCTCATTTCCAAACAGCTGTTTTTAAAATATAGATGTGTTAAAAAAATCTTAGTCTAATGACAGTGTCCTACAGCATCATCAGTACCCAAAAATACAACAATAACAAATAGCTCTGCTTCAGTATGACCCCAAATCACATTTTATGTGATGTAAGCAAAGGTCAAAAACCAAAGAAAAGAGGCACCCTCCTGTTAAAGAGAAAGAGAAAATTGGTATCTTTCAAAATATGAGTCACTGAAGTAAATAGGTTATGATTACCCTAAGAATGCGCGCACGCACACAAACACACACACACACACACACACACAAGCTTTGCTTTTCTAAGAAGGGATTGAAATAAGAAAATAGGACTGCCACAGTAGAACATAAAATAGCTAAAATAGCTCCTCTTTGTCAGTTATTCCTCTTTTTAGAGTAGGTTTGTCTTTGGGTCCTGGGCTCTGTGATTACTTTGATAGCTTGTGATGCTTTGTGTGGAATAACACAGAATATGGTCTTGCTGTCCTTTTCCTTAGGCTTCCTTAGGCACAGTTTCCTGAGAGACTGGACGATTAATCAGATTTTGCTTCCCTGGGGACACTCACTAGTATGGTAAGACCAGCACTTTTCTGTTTTACTTTTGACATCTTTGTTATTTGCACCAGAGGTGATATGAATGGCTTCATTCTATAAGAATCTGCAGAGCAGCTATTCCTGTCTCAGAGATGCATCTCTTTTTTTTTTTTTTAAAGAGAGAAGAACAGTGAGAGAGAGAGAGAGAGAAAGAAAGAGAGAGAGAATCAGTCTTTATTGAGTTTTTCACATGGCTTTCATTGCTCTGACAGCATGTACGTGGGTGCTGGGGTTTGAGCCCGTGTACTTACTCATGCTGGACAAGCACTGTAACCGCTGAGCCACTGCTCCAGCTCCACAGAGATGCATCTCTAAGAAGAGACAGAGACCTGAATGTTCTCTTTTTGACTAGTGAAAAGTAATCATTGATTTTCTACCACACTATATGGCTCTGTGGGTGACTAAAGGTAGTGGAGATATGATCAGCTCAGTCCTTGCAATAGTGCAAAATGCTTTGCAGTGGAACTTTGGGGCTATGATTACACAATATTTGGGCAATTTGAAGACCTGAAAGTGTTGTTCTAAAGAATAAGTTGTAGATTAACTGGCATATGTTTGAAAAGCATTTGGGTTTGATATTATCAGACTATATGCTCCTTACTCTCACTCCTCATAACACAGAGACATAAACAACATGAACACAAACAGGCAGCGGAGACATCTCCCACTTATAGCAACTGAAGTCCCCTGCCCACTTAAAAAGGCACATTTTATGCACACAGTGAGTCTTTTGTTCCTGGTACAGCCTTGCCACTCACATAGCCCTATCCCTCCACTGGTCATGCCTTTCCACTTTATTCTCTTAAGAATGTCAAATTCAGCTCCATACTGCTGCTGGCATCTCTCCCTCAGCCTCCCTGAGTTGACCTTTTAATTTCTGATTCAATGTTTTTGAGGTATCAGCATTTCATCATTTGATACTTCTAATTTTTAGAAGAGGGCTATTCCCTAGTTGCTCTTGACATCCAGGCACACCTATGCATGATCATTATTTTATCTTCCGGAAAGGAAGATTATATACCAATTTGATTTGTTCAAATCCATCACAATTGATTAGATCACTTTAGTGTGGCTACTTTGCCTAAGTGAGAGAGCCTATCTTCTCTTTGCTTACTTCTATATGATATGGTTCAATGGGTTAAGGAACTCAGAATATACCTCTCTCTCTCTCTCTCCCCACCCCTTCTTTAATCTAAACCATTAAATGGGGGCATGTTCAATGTATAGTAATGGAGATGGCCTGACGGTGAGGACAATCGTCAGCATGATACCTAACATTGCTTGAAGTGTTTTACATGAGTAAGCATATTCATTCTCAGAATTTGACTACATATGGATATAATTATTATTTCCACTTCACATATGGGAAAAATGATTCAAAAAGAAATTAAATGACTTGTCCATTAAGTTGCATGGCTAAAATTGATCTTAGCCATCTTGCTTCTTATTATTTCTTTCTTTCTTTTGGATATAGGGAGAGAGAGAGAGAGAGAGAGAGAAAGAGAGAATCAGTTTTATTTAGACTTTCATGTGGCCTTCATTGCTTCAACAGTTGTGTATGTGGTGCTGGGGTTTGAACTTACGTCCTCGCACATGCCAAGGAAAGAACCATAATTGCTGAGCCACCACTCCAGCCCCTATTTTGCTTCTTCCTTATGCCTCACTTCTATTCTTCTCCATAGAACTAACAAGACTATGGCAAGAACTCAAGATTAAGATTTGGGAAAGGAGGGAATATGAAAGTGATGGAAAGAACAGAAGTCTCTTACTTCCAAGACTAAAGCATGTTCAAACTCAGTTTTGTTTTTGTTTGTTTTCTAGTATAATTTTAAAAATTTTATTGAGTTGAATTTTTGTACAATCATAAATTCATATGTAGTAACAATAGGATATGCC
>PVKS010043094.1:0-15085 GCA_004027875.1 Aplodontia rufa | reverse complement strand
GAGCATCGAAACAACGGCAGCCCTCTGTCCCCTTCCCTCTCCAAGACGCTGATTCCAAAGGCAGCTACCTACCTCCTCTGCTGCTTCTTTCGGCATTGGCCCCCATGTTTCTAAATAACACTCCTGACCTGCTGTCTTCCGGTCAGCCAAGTGCTGTCAATGAAATACTGTTTACCCCAGGCCTTGAAGCTGGTCATCCCTTTCAAGTGTCCTTTCTGGATGTAGTAACCCAATCAGGAGTTAAGTGGGAGTCAGTCACTGTGTCATACAGCATCAACAGCAATTTGATGAGTCTACTTTTGTATAACTTAGTAAATTTTTTTTTAAAGAAAGAGGGACGGGGGCTAGAGTTGTTGCTCAGTAGTTCCAGTACTGCCCAGCATGCGCAAGTACACAGGTTCAAACCCCAGCACCTATCTACACAGCTAAGTGTCAGAGCAACGAAGGCCATGTGAAAAAACTCAATAAAATTTGATTCTCTGTCTCTGTCTCTGTCTCTCTCTCTCTGACTGTCCTTCTCTCTTTAAAAAAGAAAAGAAAGAGAGACAGTGAGAGAGAGGGAGAGAAAGACAGAATCGATTTTTATCTAGTTTTAAAATGTGACTTTCATTGCTCCAACACTTTGTTGTGTATGTGGTGCTGGGGTTCAAATCCGAGTATTTGTGCATGCCAAGTAAGCACCATGAATGCTGAGCCACCACTCCAGCCCTGACATAGTAATTTTTAAAGTGACTTTTACCAAATTATATTGCTATGCTGTGCGCATGTGCAGACATGTAACAACAAATTATATCATTATGTTCAGCTAAAATGCACCAATAGAACTGGGGGAAGAGGGGAAAGAGAGAAAAGAAAGTGCCTTCTATATATTGTTCACAGCGCCCTCAAGATAGTTTTGATACAGGCATTAAGAGTCCAATTTAACAAATAAGGAAATGAAGGCTCAAAGACTTCTGTGACTTGCCCAGATGGCCTGGCCAGCCAGGGGCAGGTCCTGGATAAAACCCAGCCAGGATTTTTTTTTTAAATTTTTTTATTTGTAATTTTTTTATTTGTAAATTAAGTAAATTAAGGCCAATCCTAGACCAGGATCTACCTCCCTTCATCCATTCCCTGAACTCGTGTCTCCTCTGTAATCCGTAGTTTATTATTATGAACACATACGTGCATAATAATTGTTGACATTTCTGAGTTTCTCTGCCTGCCCGTGTACAGCTAGGCTTCTAATGGGAGTTGAGCGTTCCCTGTTGCATTGATAGCTCCCCTTCTCCCTCCCTCCCCTCCCTGTCCCTCCTTCTCCCACCACCTTCATAGGTGTGGTTCCCCCAGCTTACTAGCTTCCACGTATGAGAGAAAGCATTGGCCCTTAAGTCTCTGTATTTGGAATATTTCACTCAGCATGTTTTTTTCCATTTCCATGCATTTGCCAGCCAGGGTACTTTCTGCCCCAGTGGGCTCCAAGAGGTTAGTTTCCTCTCAGACCCAAGTTCAACACTTCCAAGTTCCTTTCCAGTTGAACACAGCCACAGCTAGATAGCAACTGTAACACCCTGGAGGGATGCACCTGATGTCACCTTGCAGGGGACCGGCTCAACCTGCAATAAACTCTGATCCTGAGCTGCCTAGACCTTGGGGTGCTGTCCAGGGACTCAGGAAGGGTCCTGCCCCCGTGAGAATAGACAGCTGCCCACTCTGCCCGTTCACTCTGCTCTTTTCCCAGCGGTGGATTTGGGGAGGAAGATGCGTATCACCTGGACTTGAGATAACTCCTGAAATAAATTTCACTGTCAGGAGTGACGTGACGGGCATGGTGGTGCACGCCTGTAATCCCGCAACTCAGGAGGCTGAGGCACAAGGATTGCAAGTTCAAAGCCAGCCTCAGCAAATTAGAGAGGCCCTAAGCAACTTAGGGAGACCCTGTCTCAAAATAAAAAATAAAATAAGGGCTGGGGATGTGGCTTATTGGTTATGTGCCCCTGAGGACCCCCTGAATATAAATGAATTTTGCTTTAAACAGTCTTGGTTTGGGAGTTACAAGTTCTTAGCCACTGGGTCACAGATCTCTTCCTAGGTCTGTTAAACTTTCTTTTATGAAACTGGCACATAATTATATAAACTTATGGGTATGGTGTGGTAATTCCAAATAGCATCCAGTGCATCATGACCTGATCAGGGTAATCAGTCTTTCCTCTCCTTAAACACACCTCCTATCTTTGTGTTGGGACCTTTGAGCTCTTCTAGTTATTTATAAAACACATGTCATTGTTATCTGACCCTGTATCTCCCCTCTCCTTCCTACCTGCTTCCTACCTGCTACTGAACACCGGGCTGTGAACTCTACCTTTTACGCGCCCGCGTGGGGTGAGAACGTGTGCCATTTTCACGTACCTGGCTTCTTTCGCTTAGTACAGTGCGCTCCAGTCCCAACCACCTTGCACGGCAGGATTTCCTTTGGGGGCTGGCTGATATTCCACTATTTATACACACCGCCCGTCCACCAGGGGACGACACCTGGGCTCATTCCACCCTCGGCTGCTGTGAAGAGTGCTGCAGTAACCGTGGGAGAGCGAGCGGGAAGCTCATCTCTTCGGAATGGATCCTCTAGTACTAGTATTTTCCTTTGCCGAGGAACCTCGGTCATGGTATACCAATTTACACTCCAAACAGCAGCGCCTAAGAATCTCCCTCTCCCATCCTAACCAGCATTCCTCATTTCTCCTTTTTTATGGCTATAGCCATGGAACTGGGAGGGGACCATCTCCCGTGCTCTGATTGATTTGCATATCCCTCCTGATCAGTGGCGTTCAGCATTTTTTCCATCCACTTGGCCACTCACATGTCTTCTTTTGAGAAGTGTCTATTCAGGTCTTTTGCTGTTTATATGTGATAATTCATATTCAGCTGCCGTTTGAGAACCTTACGCACTCCGGCTGCTAATCCCTCGATGGATGGATGGTTTGCAGGGATTCCCTCCCATTCCACAGATTGCTTTTGCATTGCCGTGAAGAAGAATATTCACCATTTGATATAATCCCATTTGTTTATTTTTGCCTATGTTACCTGTATTTTTTTTTTAAGAGAGAGGGACAGTGAGAGAGAGAGGGAGAGAGAATCAATTCTTATTTAGTTTTTCATGTGGTTTTTGTTACTCCAACACTTAGTTGGGTATGTGGTGCTGGAGTTTGAGCCTGCATCCTCACACATGTCAGGCCAGCGCTGTAACCGCTGAGCCTCCGCTTCAGCCCCTGTTGCCTATACTTTGGGATCTTATAAAAAAATAATTACCTAAAATGATATCTTGAATGTTTCCCTTATGTTTTCTTCCAGTAGTTTCATGTTTTACCTTTAGGTCTTTCATCCTTTCCCCTCCTTTATTTCTGTGCTAGGGATGGATCCCAGGACCTCATGCATGTTAGGCAAGCGCCACATCACTGAGCTACCTCCCTAGCACCTTTGACCTATTCCAAGTTGACTTTTATTCCTGGTAAGAAATAAGGGTCTAGTTTCTGTCTTCCACATGTGGATATCCAGCTTTCCCAGCACCATCTACTGAAGAGCCTATCTTCTCCCCCTTCTCCTTCTTCCTCTTCCTCCTGCTCCCCCTCCTCCTTCTCCTCCTCTTCTCCTTCTTTCCCTCCTCCTCCTCCTCCTTCTTCTTCTTTTTGTACCAGGAGTTGAACCCAGGGGTGCTCAACCACTGAGCCACATCCCCTAAGTTGCTTAGGGCCTTGCTAAATTGCTGAGACTGGTTTTGAACTGGCGATCCTCCTGCCTCAGCCTCCCGCCCACCTCAGCCACTGGGATTACAGGGGTGCACCAGTGCACCTGCCTGTGTCTGTAATTCTTGACCCATATCTGCCATTATTGTTCAAAACATCTTCTTCGGGACTGGAGCAACGGTTCAGTGGTTAAAGCACTTGCCTGGAACGCACAAGGACGCCGGTTCAAACCCCAGCACCGCATATACAACAAAGTGTCGGAGCAATGAAAGCCACATGAAAAACTAAATAAAATCGATTCTCTCTTTTTCTCTCTCAATGTCCCTCTCTCTTAAAAAAAAAAAAAATCTTCCCTGGTTAGCTTGGTCACACCCACTGTAACCCTACTGGAGATCTCTGGTCTCCTAAATTCTCGCAATAATAGTACTCACACCCTGCACACCCTGTAGTCAGGGGTGAGCTCTGCCTGTGGTGTGTGCCCTGTAGGGAGAGGGGGACCCCAGTTTTCAGAACCAACTCACTGTCCTTCTTTCTGCCCAGTGAGTCCAGTGACGAGACAGGCTTCTCGCAGAATGCTCGGGGAGCCCCTGTGTGGGGTGTGCTTCGGAACTTGCATCCTTTCCTTTTTTCTTTGAAGGGGGGAGTGAGAGAAAGACAGAATCCACTTTATTTAGTTTTTCATGTGGCTTTTGTTGCTCTGACACTTAGTTGTGTACGTGATGCTGGGGTTCGAATCCGGGTCCTTGTGCACACCAGGCAAGCGCGATACTGCTGAGCCACTGCTCCAACCCTGCATCCTCATTTTTCCTCTGAATTTTTTCTCTTTTCTGCCGATTCTCTCCCCATTAGTGTCTCCCCTCCATATTTAAAGGAATCAAAGCAAACACGGTTTCCCTCGGAATGCTTTCTCTTTTCTTCCCCTGAAACCATGTCCCCTTAGTGCTGCCCCAAGCGAGCTCTGACTGGACTCCCAGAAAATTTCTTCAGCACACAAAGGTAATTAAGGCGATCACACAGCTTTCAGTCGCTGAAGCTCACAAACACATATACAGTTTGAAAGCAAAGCTCTAAAATATAAATCATTGAAAACTTTAAAATCTTTTAAAACTTTAAAATCCTTTAAAACTTTTAGGATTTCCCAGGGGAAATAAACTTGACATTTGGAAGAGCAGAAGCTGTTTTTGTTTCAGATAAGAAATGAGACCCCACACAGGGCCTGGAAGCGCCTATGTGGACAGCCCCAGGCTTTTGGTGTCAGACCCAGCTGTCAGAGCGGAGGCAAGAACAGCTCAGGCAGAGGGCTGGGCAGCAGGCAGCAAGGGGACCCAGGAGCGGCTAAGGCCCATCTGCATCCCTTTCAAGGAGAAACAGAGCTGAAGCTGGAATCACATGAAGGAGTGCCGAGAGAAAGCCAGGCACAGCTGCCCCAGACCCCTACCAGTCTCTGTGCCAGAGCACAGGGCTCAGCTGCAAAACTACTTCAAAAACCACAGAAGTCTTTTGACCTCATTCCTGTCCTCTATAAAATAATCGATCCTTCTGGCATTACAGGTGACCACCGATTTGGGGTATTCTTCTCAAATTCCAGCCCCTTCCACAGCTTGGAATTAGGGCCTCTGCTTTATCTGTAGTACTATAGTCTTGGGGAAAATATAACTCTCTTGCTATGACCCTTGAACTCTTTGCCACTTGCTTGCCTCCAGGTTCCCCTTGGTGATGTGTTTTTGTGACTAGAGAGGAGGCTGCCAGTTAATCATTCTTCTATGCGTTACTTTTATCAAATACAAATGTGTGATCCTCGTAAATGATTAATTTAAGGGCAATATTTTATATCTTTATGCCCCAAGTAGATCAGAATTATGAAATTATATTGCTTTTTGCTTAAATGTGGTCCATAATTACACTGGAGGCCTCTAATAGAAAGCTGTACTTCCTGCCCCCAGTCCAGACCATGGGGTGCAAGGTGTGGCCCTCCCAGGATCTGAGCAAATGAAAACGAGACGCCCAGCTGCAGAGACAAGAGAAGCATTCAGTAAATTCCATGCCGAGGATAAGGAAATGCTACACAAACACCCAGCACCCAGCAATCATAGGTGTACATAATGACTGAAAATTGAGGGAAACCTAATTACATGACTTTGTCACTCCCTGGGTCACTGCTGTGACTTCCTGTGTAACTGCAACAAGTTTAAAAGAAACTGGAGCACTGGCAGGCAGCATTGTCTTTCGGGGCACCCCTGGGTCACCCTTATCTCCAGACAGGATTCTTCAGAGAGGGGTACCTTCTCTCTTTAGGACCCGTGTGACCATGACGTAGATGTCAGCTGTTTGTGCTGTGTGGTCTGTGGTGTGCAGTGTGAAAGAGCAGCCTGCGTCATCTCCTCCCCTAGTCCCAGCCTGTTAGGTGTCCCCTAGTCTGACAGTGCTTCCATGAATACGTTCAAGATGGGGATGAAGGTTTTCGGCAGAGTTCCTCTCCGCAGAGTGCTATGAGGTTGGGAGGAAAACCTGCCTAGGCATTTGTGGAAGGAATATGAGGTTGGGGCGAATCCAACAAGGGACTTCACAGATGATGAGGCCCATTTGCTTAACCAAGCAGGCAGTGGGGTTCTGTCTTGGCGAGTGGCCTCACAAGCTTGGGCTTACCCTGAGCTCAGGTGCAGGGCCACGGAGTCTCAGTGCCAGCCTCGCAGGGCTCAAGCCTCTCCGCTCACTGAGCGGGAGGAGTCTCCAAGGGCATGTTCTTGGCCACCTCGGGTCTGCCACACTGCACTGACTGCTGTTCTTTCAGAACGGATACTTTGGGGGCGTCTGCCCAGCCAGTAACCCTCTCTTTCTTTCTCTTACAGCTCTCCTCTTGTGCACAGGGTGGGCCCTAGGATGTCCCATACTGTGTGACCCAGACCACTGGGCAGTGTTGTAAATGGAACCCAAGTGGGCCAGTCTTTCTACCAAGACTTAAAACTTGGGAGCAGAATGTCATAGTCCCTAGAATAGGTTCTCTGAGAGGGCCATGTTCCCCCATCGTGTGGGCTGAGGAGCAGAGGAGTCTGCATGAACCAAAGGGGGAGAAAGAGAGGAACACAGCTTCAGAGGGAGCAGGGGTACGAGCAGAGGGAGAGTCCTGCGCCCAGGCCTCCTGGGGACACAAGCTCCTCATGCTTTTAGGTTCCTTGAGACACTTACCCTTGGCTAAGCTTCCTTTTCCTTTCCTTTCATTCTTTCTTTTTTCTTTTCTTTTCTTTTTTTTTAAGAGAGAGAGGGACAGTGAGAGAGAGAGAGAATCAATTTTATTTAGTTTTTCATGTGGCTTTTGTTGCTCCGACACTTCGTTGTGTACCTGATGCTGGGGTTGGAACCCGTGTCCTCATGCAAGCCAGGCAAGGGCTGTAACCAGCCCCAGTTCTCTCTTTTTTTTGAACTGAAAATGAGAAATTAAAACTTGAAAAGCATTAGCCTTTTCGGGCTACTCCACCTCGGACACCTATGCGCCGGGCCTTCCTCTCCTTTGTCATCTGAACTACCCATCATCTGACCTATGCCTTGGAACACAGAACGAAGGAAGAGGCCTTTTTCTGCAGAGGGCATATGAAAGGTGCATGGTTTGTTCCCCCAGCTGGGAAAGGCCGGGGACGCAACCAAGAAGGCTGCAACTGCAGGGGCCAGCACAGGTAACCTGCTAGCTTCATCTATTGTGTGGAACCAGCCCTGTTTTTCTCCAGCAATGAAAGCTCTCCTTTGTCTTCTGCCTCTGGTAACAACTACGAGACACTTTATAGGGCCAAGGTCCACGTCTTGTTTAGTTTAGATTCAGTAAATGGCTGCTGAGCGCGAGGTCCCTTCGGATAAACGGTGTATATTCGTACTCTGTTAAGCTTTTGCTTTGCTCCACTTCCTTTGGGCTCAGAAGACCTTTCAGAAGCCCTGATGTGGCATGAGGTGCTGCTGTGACAGGGCTACCAACATGTTTTCTGCTCCCCCGAGTTTGTAACTCAGTAAAGAGATGGCATCACCCCGAACAAGCTCGCACCCCAGATTGTGACGCAGTCGCTGCCTGTACAGCTCTAGCACGAACGTCATTGCAGGAAGGAGAGCTGGGGTCGGGCTATGTCCGTGGGATCCTCCTGCTTCTCTGCTGTCCCAGCACATCTCCTGATCACAAGGTGACATTTATTCGTGGGGTGATCTGCCATCCCCCTTCAGATCTCAGGCTCCACAGGGGAAGGACACGTCTGGCTGAGTTCATCGCTGAACCCCAGTAGCTTGCGCTCACCGAATCCCTGCAGGAGCTGCTGTTGAATGGGCCAGGGGAGTCAAGCAGCAGCCAGAAGAGCTGCAGATGGGGGAGCGGACCCCCAGCTGTGCACGCTCAGGAAAGAAGGAAGAAGGGAGCTTGGGTTGCTTGAGCTGCCTTTTCTGCCAGATGCCTGGCACGCGCTGCTGATAGTGCTCGTGGAAGACTTTTGCCCGGCAGCCCATGTTACAGATAGGAAAGAGTTGGGGAAGTTAGGAAGGGTTCTCCATCTCATGAGCTCATGAGCTCATAAACCAAGCGTTCAGGTTCTCACTCAGGTCTACGGGACTGCACGCTTCAGGCTACTCCCTTCCTCCCCCAGGTGGCCTTGGTAGGTCTGCCAACATGGCATAGTTTAGAAGGATGCTTCTGGGTAGCACAGGGACCCTGCCAGCAGACCCAGGCTTCTGCCAGGACACCTGACACCAAGTTACTAAACCAGTGCCACACCTGACAGTTCACATAAATGTCAAAAAGAAAAAGAAATCACAAGGTCCAGAGCCAAAAACCTCACATGACCTCACATGCCAGAAGCCAGACCAGGCAGGCTGGAGCAGGGGCTCGGCAGTTACAGTGCTTGCCTGGCATGCAAGAGGACATGGGTTCAAATCCCAGCACCATGTACACAATGAAGCTTTGGAGTAAAGAAAGCCACATGAAAAACTAAGTAATAAAAATGGATTCTCTGTCTTTCTCTCTCTCACTGTCCCCCCCCTCTGTCTTTTTTTTTTAAGAGAGAGAAAGAGAGAAAGAATCAAATTTATTTAGTTTTTTAAAAAAGAGAGAGGGACAATGAGAGAGAGAGACAGACAGACAGACAGAATCAATTTTATTTAGTTTTTCATGTGGCTTTTGTTGCTTGGACACTTCCTTGTGTATGTGGTGCTGGGGTTTGAACTCGCGTACTCATGCATGCCAGGCAAACGCTGTAACCTCTGAGCCACTGCTCCAGCCCCTGTCCCTCTCTCTTAAAAAAAAAAAAAAAAGTCAGACCAGGCTTCCCGAATCCGCCTTCTAACTGCCCCCCACCACTACTGTCTTCCTTCGGCCCCCTCCCCCATCTCCCAAGAATGAGTGGACAAATGACAGACTCTTAATCCACAAAGCCAATGGCTGCCCAGCCCTGCCTGCCCGTGTGGGACCATCTCCTGCCCTGTAGTCAGTCGACAGCATTTCATGCTTCAGGGACTGGAACTCCCTCCTGGGTGGCCTTCCGGGGTCCCAAGGCAGGTGACAGAACCCCTTCCCACATGTCCCCCAGGCAGCGTGCCTGCTGCTCACCTGCCTGGCTCTTACTAGGGCTTCTCTCACTCATGGCCAGGACAGCACTTTCACCTGTGAGCTCTAACATCTGAGATTCAGCACGAAGAGCGGACTTTTGACAAATATTTATTGGGAATATATTTTTCCCTAATGAGGCCAACAAGCAAGAGTTCGTTTTTAAGTAGGGTTTGACTCACAGTATTATTCGAAGTCAATCTTTAGGGCAAACCTTTCAAAGTTAAGGTTGGGGTTGGGAGTGTGGCTCGCTAGCACACATGAGGCCCCGGCTTCCATCCCCAGCACTGCCAAAGAAAGGAAAGGGAATGCTCAGGCTGGCAGCCACTGTCCTTGCGTGAAGGTGTCTCTCCCACTTCCTTGTGAGTGGTGTTATGTAACTTAATTACCCATGCTTCATTTTTTTTAAGAGAGAGGGCTAGTGAGAGAGAGAGAAAGAGAGAATCAATTTTATTTAGTTTTTCATGTGGCCTTTGTTGCCCCGACACTTTGTTGTGCGCGCGGTCCTGGGGTTTGAACCGGGGTCCTTCATGCAAGGCAAGCACCACAACCGCTGAGCCATGGCTCCAGCTCCCCCATGCTTCATTTTTTTAAAAAGGAAGTTAATTGAATGACACAAATATTAGGTGACAGAACTCATTCCATTCTTGCAACTCGCACTCCAGGTTGACAGTGTTCTCTGCAGCCCAGGGACAGTCACAGGGAGCGGGGTGCAGCACAGTGCATTTCCTGTTTAGGCACCCAGGCCAGCACCCCACAGGCCTGCTATTGCCAAGCTCTCTCTCCTGGCCAGAGGTGTTTCCAGAGGCACCGCCAAAGGGTGCAGCGTGACTTCTGAGGGTGGCCGTGCCAGGCTCTGAAGTCTGAGGCGCCTGAGGAATCACCGGTTATACTTCCACCCCCGCCTTCGTCAACAGCTCTCTCTTCCATAGGTATCAGTATGCAGACAACTCTGTCAAACGGTCTCAGGAGCTGCTACAAAAGGCCACTGTGGGACCCGGGAAAAGCCTCCCTGGGAGGTCAGCACAAGAGAATGGTGTCCTAGACACACCCCTGCGGACCAAAGCAGGGAGCGCTGCAGGGGGCAGGAGCACTGAAGCCGGCTTGGCACCACGACCACCCCGGCAGGAGCCCGGTGACACACCTAAGAGTCAGGAAGTGCACACACTGCCACCAAGAGGTCGGGACAAGGACAGCACTGAGGCACTAGCACCACAAAGTAGGGACAAGACGAGAGCTGGAGGAAGAGACCAGAAGGGGATGCTGACAATGGCAGGGACAGTGAAGCATCAGAGCAAAGTGGCAACCAGAGCCCAGATGCAGGTTCCAGAAAGCAGGGGCAAAATGCCACGCACGGTGGGAGCAGTGCCAACGAGGACCAGAAAGAGAGCAACTACCAGAAAGAGCAGAAGGACCACAGCAGCTGTCCCAGCCAAGACCACCCGGGCCACCCGACCTGTCGCTGTCCCAAGCCCCACCATGCCGAGAAGCCAAAGACTGAAGGCCGCCAACTTCAAGTCTGAGCCTCGGTGGGATTTTGAGGAAAAATACAGCCTGGACAGTGGCAGCCTACAGCCGGTGAGTTACCAGTTCTCCCACCCCTCCGGTCCTGTCCTTCCCTCCTACGACAGCAAACTGGGGAGAGGGAGGAAGGCAGGCCCCAGAACCCTGCTTTGAACCGCACCTGAAGGTGGGAGCAAGAAGGGGCCCTCCCTGGCCTGGAGGGTCAGCTGGTGCTGAGGGAGAGCGACCACCCTGTGCTTTGCTGTCCCTGGCAAGCTGACTCTAAAGCCTTCAGTCTCCCCCAGCCACACCCACCACCCAGTCCACGCATGCCCTGGCGGCAGCAGCACACTGGTCACAGGCCACATGAGGGTCTTCCCACACTCCGGAAAGGGCCTCTGCCTTCCGCACCGCAAGGCCCAGCCTGGCCTCTGCCTCCTGACCGCCACGTGTCCTGCCACACAGACCTGCCCTGACTCTTTGAAGATCAGAGCCTCCAAGTCACCGTGGCTCCAGAACCTCTTTCTGCCCAACCTCACGCTCTTCCTGGACTCCAGCCGATTCAACCAGAGCGAGTGGGACCGCCTGGAGCACTTTGGACCACCCTTTGGCTTCATGGAGCTCAACCACTCCTGTGAGTCCTCCCCCAGGGGAGGCTGGGGCCTGGGGGGAGGGGTGTGCTGTGTCCATGCCCTTCTCAGGGCTCTGATGCACCCCCTTGTTCCAGTGGTGCAGAAGGTGGTGACACACTTCCCTCCAGTGCCCCAGCAGCAGCTGCTCCTGGCCAGCCTCCCCCCGGGAAGCTCTCAATGCATCTCATGTGCCGTGGTGGGCAACGGGGGCATCCTGAACAACTCCCACGTGGGCCGGGAGATAGACAGCCACGACTATGTGTTCCGGTACGTCGCCCCACCCCCAGCTCCCCTTCCCAGCCCGCTCCTGCAGGTCTGGGCCATCCCGGGCCTCTGGCTGGACACAACACAATTCCTGGGCTCTCGAGAGAATTTCACCATATCCCCTTTTCTGTACCCCTGTCCTCCCTCACCCACTTCCTCACTCGTCCCTTCCCCACACGTGAGCTCCAATGCCATCTTTCTATACAGATTGAGTGGCGCTGTCATTAAAGGCTACGAACAGGATGTGGGTACTCGCACATCCTTCTACGGCTTCACTGCCTTCTCCCTGACCCAGTCCCTGCTCATACTGGGCAACCGGGGTTTCCAGCATGTGCCTCTGGGGAAGGTGAGTGGAGACTCACGGGAGAAAGCAAGATGGGCATCTTGAGTCTGGATGGAGCCGGGGTGGTTACTGCTCCGTTCACAGGAAGTGGGCACTCTGGAGCGAGGGCCAGGCCACCCCAGCCCATGGTCCTCAGGCCATTTTCCAACCTTGCTCCCTAGGACATCCGCTATCTGCACTTCCTAGAGGGCACCCGAGACTACATGTGGCTGGAAGCAATGCTCCTGAACCAGACCCTGAAGGGACAGAGCCTCTTCTGGTTCAGGTACCCGCCCCTTCCTCCTGCTCTCTCACCACAGGCTGAACTCAGGGAGCAAATGGCTACAAACGGGTGGACAGGTGGGGATGGCCCTGGCTGCCACCTGCAATGGTTACCAGTCGTGCCCATGACCCTGACTTGGCCCCCACCAGGGCAGTAAGAGAACTGAGCCTGAATGACCTACCCCTGACCACAGGCACAGGCCCCAGGAAGCTTTTCGGGAAGACTTGCAATTGGACAGATACCTGCTGCTGCACCCCGACTTTCTCCGATACATGAAGAACAGGTGGGCCCAGAAGGTTGGTGCAGGGGCTCCTCGGCCCTGCAGACTCCTGATGGCTGGGGGCCCGGGGTGTTTTACAGGTTTCTGAGGTCAAAGACCCTGGACACCTCCCACTGGAGAATATACCGCCCCACCACTGGTGCCCTCCTGCTGCTCACTGCCCTTCACCTCTGTGACAAGGTAAGGCTGCCCGCAGGGGCAGGAGTCCGTGGAGAATAGGCGTGGGCTACTCATAGGCCTGCTCAGCACAGGACAATGACCAGACTGGGGGCAGCCCTCCAGCTGGGAGGGCCAGCAGACCTGGGTGTGCATGTGCTCCCAAGGGACCTGCACCCGGACACCTGGGTATGGAACCAGGAAAGTCCCTCATGAGAAGCAGCCTGGGAGACAGCACCGCAGGCCAATTCCCCTCCAACCATTACCTAGGTGAGTGCCTATGGCTTCATCACTGAGGGCCACGAGCGCTTTTCTGATCACTACTATGATAAAATGTGGAAACGAGTGATCTTTTACATCAACCATGACTTCAAGCTGGAGAGAGCCGTCTGGAAGCGCCTCCACGACGAAGGCATCATCTGGCTGTACCAGCGTCCCGAACCGACGAAGAACTGACAGAGCCTGAGTCCCAGCAACCTCTTCATCCACTCCAGGGCACAGGGGCGGCAAGAGTCCTACGACTCTCCCGTCGTTCCCCCAGAGCGTGGGTCAGGCTCCAAGCCCTTCAAGACTTGCAAGGACACCTACATAGAGGAGAAATGTCCAACACAACAAAGGATTGAAGGAGGTTTTGGAGTCCTGCAGGAAGCTGCTTCAGGTTCCAATGCAGATTCCTGAGACCAAGGACTTTTTAACTAAATGGGGTGGTAAGTGATCAATACCCCCAACCGCTGAAAAACTCTCTTCACTGTCCAAGAGCTACTTGGCACAGGAAGGAGCCTGAACTTACAGAGACGTGTAGATCTGCTTTGAAGTCCAGATCTTCTGCTTAGCAGTTGGAAAACTTGGAGGTGTCACTTAATTTAATGAGATTGTCTAGGGACCCTTCCAGGGCTCCTCTGATTTGTGGAGGGTCTGTGCTTCTCGTTATCTCTGATGGTGATACCAGTGATTCTCATCCATGGAGACATGAATCCGTTTTGCACAATGAAGGCACAATCATTACCTCGTGGCTGCCCACCAGTTTTGCACCTGTTGGCAAATTTATTTTAGCGTTCCTGGTGTTCTGAATGTGTGTCTGTTCCTTGGGTTCTCCTTCGAACCCGTTTTCCATCTCTCTGGTTCCTTCATTAATTTGTGGGTAAATGAAATCTTTAACATGTTTCTTTTCCATTTGTGTGAGTTATGATCTTAACCTTTAAAAATCACCTTTTAAGGGGCCAGAGCAGTAGCTCAGCAGTTACAGCACTTGCCTGGCATGCACGAGGATGCGGGTTCAAAGCCCAGCACCACGTACACAACAAAGTGTTGGAGCAACAGAAGCCACGTGAAAAACTAAATAAAATTGCTTCTCTCTCTCTCTTAAAAAAAAAAATCACCCTTTAACACTTCCTTAGACGTGTTTTCCAATCTTTATAATGGTTTTTATGGAATTCATTTCACTTGGTTTTTTTAAATGATTTAAAAATTTTAAATGATTTTTTAAAGGATTTTAAAGTCCCGACAAGAAGGAATTAATTTTCCTTTCCTTTTATTCTGTCCTCCCACCAACCTGCTTTCTTGCTCAGTTCAAGATGAGAACTGAACTAAGCGAGACTCTGGAGCCCATAGGATCTCGAAAGGCCCCAAAGAGAACAGGGGAGCTCCTTAAAGGGCGGGTGGGGAAGAAGAGCGGAAGAGGAGGAGGAGGAGAGGGGGCGAAGAGAAGGACTTCCCTTAGACCTGATGTTCCTGTTCCAAGGGCGCGGGGATTGGCTTTGCCGGAGAGGGTGCAGTGGCCGCTCCGAGCGGCAGGCGGCGGCAGCTGGGCTCCCTGTTCACCCGCGGTTCCCCAGGTGTCACTTCGCAGGCGCCTGCAGCACGCGCCGCTGTGGCTTCGGTGTCTCCGAAGCTCGGGCGCACAGAGCCGATCTGGGCAGGGCCCTGCCTGTGGGTGCGTCTGGGGGCGTGGGGGAGACGTCCCCGTCGCGCTGCTGCAGCAACGACTTCATGTTGACCCCTCCAGGCCGGTGCAGAGCCTGGCAGGAGCCACCGCAGCGGCGCGTCCCGGGCTGGCCGAGAAGGGTGTGGGGAGCTAAGGGCGAAGGCGCAGAGGGTCGGGTGGTGACCCTGGGAGAGGTGGCCTGGGGGAAGCTCTGTGCGGACACCGAATGTGGGACTTGTGGGAGTCGCCTGGGGTCGCCCCCTTCCCTGGTCCCTGCTGGGAAGGGTGGGCTGGGAGCCACCCAGGGCGACACGGCTCCTTTGGCCCAGAGAGCAATAAATGCTTCCCCTCTCCCCTGTACCCACCGCGGCATTGGGCAGGGGGACTGCAACTAGCAACGTGGGAGAGAAAATGAGGTCCTGCTCCCCCC
>PVKS010043093.1:0-15079 GCA_004027875.1 Aplodontia rufa | reverse complement strand
GAGGGTGAGGGAGGGGGCTTCTGTGACCCCATGCGCCCCCACACCCTGCTATCTGCAGCTCTGTCAGCCAAGGACCAACGGCAAACTGTGAGGAGTGGAGCCCCAGGGTCTTGTGAGGATTAGACTCAGCCAACTGGAAGCAGGTGAAGTAGGAGAGAAGCAGAAGTGTGAGCAAGGAGATGGGGAGTGGGCTGGGGAGAGCTTGCAGCGGAGACAGCGCAGTAGGGAGGACATAAGTAGGAGGGAGGGAGGGAGAAGGTGGAGGAGGAGGCACAGAGGAAAGAATCAGCGCCAGCACCCCCAGCCCTTCAGTGACCCAGGTGTCCTCTGCCGGCAGGATGGGCCGGGCCCCGGGCAATGAGTCGGGGCCCACGGATTTTGTGCTGCTTGGGCTGTGGGCCCCCCCTGCCCTGCGGCCCCTGCTGTGGACCGCGCTGCTGCTGGCCTATCTGGCCGCCCTGCTGGGCAACGGATCGCTGGTGGGGCTGATCGCGCTGGATCCGCGGCTGCACCGGCCCATGTACCTCCTGCTGTCGCACCTGGCCCTGCTGGATGCAGCCTACGTGAGCACCACGCTGCCGCAGGCGCTGGCGCACATGGCCATGCGCCGTGGCCGCCTCTCCCTGGCGCGCTGCGCCGTGCAGCTGTACGTGGGCATCTCTCTGGGCAGCTGCGAGGCGCTCCTCCTGGCTACCATGGCCCTGGACCGCGGCCTGGCCGTGTGCCGGCCCCTGCGCTATGCAGCGCTGGTGACCGCCCCGCGCTGCACCGCGCTGGCCGGCGCCGCCTGGACGCTGGGCTTCGCGCTGTCAGTGCCCAACGCGGTGAGCGCGCTGCGCCTGCCCTTCTGCACCGGGAGGCCCGCGGTGGACCACTTCTTCTGCGAGCTGCCGGCGGTGCTGAGGACTGCGTGCGCGGACACCACCGCCAACCACAGGCTGATCTACGGCCTGGGCGTGCCCATCCTCCTGGTGCCCCTGGCCTTCATCCTCGCCTCCTACGCCTCGATTCTGGTGGCAGTGGGCAGGCTGCCTTCCGCCAGGAGCCGCAGCAAGGCCCTGTCCACCTGCAGCTCACACCTGGCCGTGGTGGGGCTCTTCTACGGCACGGTGAGCGCCCTGTACCTGCGCCCGCGCGCCTCCAGCATCATCCCCGCCAGGCAGCACAAGCTGGTGGCCATCCTCTACCTTGTGGTCACGCCAGTCCTCAACCCGCTCATCTATAGCCTTCGAAATCGGGAGGTCCGCGCGGCAGCCCGCTACGCCCTGGCCCGGTTGCGGGGCCCCACGCACTGCCCGGCGTTGATCCAGCCTCGCTGATCCAGGCTGGAAACAGCCGGGCGCTCTGCCCCGGCCCCACTCCTCCATATCCTGTGTGGCCTCTGTGAACCGCAGGGCAGGGCGGGTGGGCCAGCACTCTTCACAAAGGGGCAGGTGGTAAATACCCTCGGATCTGCCCGTCGCAGGGTATGCTCGGCTAGACCTCTACCCCTTGGTGAGAGGACATTGCATCTGTGTTCCAGGAGTCCGGGGACCTCCATGCGTGGACACAGGAATGTGAATTGTGTCTAATGTTGTGTTGCACAAAATATTATTCTGTTGATTGTTTCCAACTTTTCAAAATGCAAAACTCATTTTTATTTTTTTAAAAATGTATTAAGGAATTGAGTTGTAAAATCATAAGTGCATATAAAGTAACAATATGATATGCATTTGTTCTTAAACCAGAATTACCTGCATTTCCCCCACACTCTAGTCTCTTGATTCTTCTATATTTCACCCCTACAAGCTATATAAATGTTTAGATTGTGAATTTCCCAGAATTAAATGATTGCATGAGTATTATTTGGAGTCTCAGGTGAGTAAAGAGTATGCTACATTGTTGATTGTCTCCCTAGATCCCTCCCTATTTTCCCATTCTCTCTCTTACCCCTCTCCCTGCCCCCTCCCCTCTACATATCTGTGGTTCCCTAGATTACCTGTTGCTATGCCTTTGCTGGGTCTAATACATGAGTTTGGCAACCTTTCACCCAAGCACGGGTTTTGCTCCAACCTCCACAAAACTGGGAAAACACTTGACCCTTGATTCTCTGTGTTTGGCTGACTTTGCCCAGCATGATTTCATACAATGCCATCCACTTACCTTCAAAGGCCACAATATCATTGTCTCTAATTGCTGAGTAGAATTCCATTGTGTGTGTGTATCACAGTTTTTGAATCCATTCATCCAGTGAGGGGCATCTGGGTTGGTTCCGTAATTCAGCTATTGTAAATATGAGCTGCTTTGAACATACATTTTGCTGTGTCACTGTAGTGTGCTGATTCTAACTCCTCTGGGAAAATACCCAGAAGAGGGATAGCTGGGTCCAACTGTGGATCTATCCCTAATTTTTGGAGGATTCTGCACACTGATCTGCTGAGAGGCTGTACCAGGCTGTATTTCCACCAACAGTGAGCTAGTGTTCCTGTCTCCCCACAACCCCTCCAGCATTGGTTATTGTTTATATTCTTCATCTTTGCCAATCTGACTGGAGTGAGGTGAAATCTTAGTGTAGTTTTGCATTTCTCTGATTATTAGTGATTTAGAACACTTTCTCATGTATTCATTGGGTTGTTCAATTTCCTCTGTTGAGAAGTTTCTGTTTTGCTCTCTGGCCCATTTATTGATTGGATTGTTGTAGTTTTGGTATTAAGTTTTTTGAGTTCTTTGTAAATTTTGGATTTTAGTTCCCAGTCCGAAGAATCACAGGCCATGATTCTCTCCCATTCTGTGGGTTCTCTCTTGATAATATTGACCAATTCCTTGGTGGCTGAGCAAAAGCTTTTTTAATTTAAAGGCATTCCACTCATTAATTATTGATTTTAATTCTTTCACTTTAGGAGTCTTGTTGAGAAAGTCTTTGCCTGCTCCCAACTGCTGGAATGTTAGTCCTATTTTTTCTTCTAGCAGCTGTATGGTAGCTGATTTAATTCCTAATTCTTTGATCCATTTTGATTTGATTTTTGGGCAAGGTGAGAGAGAAGGATCTCATTTCAATTTTCTGCAAGTGGCTGTCCAGTTTGTCCAGCACCATTTGTTGAATAGGTTGTCTCTCCTCTGTGTTACATTTTGACCCCCTTTGTCAAAGATCAGATGTTTAAAGATTAGTGGATTTGTCTCAGAGTCTTCTTTCTATTCTATTCTATTAGTCTTCATGCCTATTTTGATACTAGTACCATGCTGGTTTTGTTACTACAGCTCTAGAGTATAGTTTTAGATCTGGTGTTGCAAAACCACCTGTTTCATCTTTCTTGCTTGGTAATGCTTTGGCTATTCTGGGTTTCTTATTGTTCCAAATGAATCTGAGAATTGCTTTTTCTATGTCTGTAAAGAATGACGTTGGTATCCTGATGGGGATTGCTTTGAATCTGTATAGTGCTTTTGACATAGTGGTCATTATAAGTACATTGATTCTGTCTAACCAAGAATGTGGAACATCTTTCCATCTTCTCAGGTCTTCTTCAATTTCTGTCTTCAGTGTTTGATAATTTTCATTGTACAGGTCATTTACTTCCCTTGTTAGATTAATTCCCAAGTATTTTATTCTTTTTGAGGACATTGTGAATGGGACTGATTTCTGGATTTCTTCTTCTGCCCTAATATTGTTAGCATGTAGGAAAGCTATTGATTAATGGGTGTTGATTTTGTAGCCTGCTACTTTGCTACATCTGTTTATAAGGTAAAGCAGTTTTCAGGTGGAGTTTTTTGGATCCTCCAGATATAGAATCATATCATCAGCAAAAGGGATGTTTGGTTTCCTGTCTTCCTAGTCTTATCCCTCTGATTTCCTTCTCTTGCCTGTTTGCTCTAGCTAGGATTTTGAGGACTACATTGAATAAAAGTGGTGAGAGTGGACAGCCTGTCTTGGTCTGGAGTTTAGTGGAAATGCTTTTAGATTTTCTCCATTTAGTATTATTACAAGCTGAAGGTTTGACATATATGGCCTTTACAAAGTTAAGTTCCTTTGATCCTATTTTCTCTAAAGTTTTGAGCATAAATGGGTGCTGAATTTTATCGAAGACCTTTTCTGCATCTATTGAGATGACCATATGGTCTTTGTCCTTAATTCTATTCAAGTGATGAATCACATTTTTTGGTTTGCATGTGTTGAACCAGTCTTGCATACCTGGAATGAAGCCTATTTGATCGTGATGAATTATCTTCTTGATGTGTTTTTGAATGTGGTTTGCTAGAATCTTTTAAAGGATTTTTTTGCATCAATGTTAATCAGGGATATTGATCTGTAGTTTTCTTTTTTTTTTGATGTATCTTTGTTGGGTTTTGGTGTCAGAGTTATGGTTGCCTCATAACCATGTTTGGGAGAGTTCTCTCCTTTTCAATTTCTTGGAATAGCTTAATAAGGAGAGGTGTTAGCTCCTCTTCATAGGTGTGATAAAACTCAGTGGGGAATCCATCAGTGTTGGGCTTTTCTTCTTTGGAATGCTTTTAATTGCTATATTGATTTCAGTGCCTGTTATGAGGTCGGTTAAGATTTCAATATAATCCGGCATCAATTTGGGGATGTAGTATGCATCCAGAATTTGTCCATGTCTTCCAAATTATCTAATTTAGAGGAGTATAGTTTTTCAAAATATGGTTTTATAATCTGTTGGATTTCTGTGGGGTCTGTGGTGATTGCTCCCTTTTTATTGGTGTTTTTGTTGACTTGCTTCATTCCCTCCTTTTAGTGAGACTGGCTAGGGGTCTGTCAATTTTATTTATTTTCTGAAGAATCAGTTCTTTGTTTTGTTGATTCTTTTTATTGTTTTTGGGTTTTTTATGTGTGTTGTTCTCAATTTCATTGATTTTAGCTCTGATCTTGATTATTTCCTGACTTCTTCTGGCTTTGGGATTAGATTGTTTTTCCTTTTGTAGGGATTTGAGGTGAAGCACAATCTTGTTTATTTGAGATTTCTCCTGGGTTTTAATATAGGCACTCAGTGCTATAAAATTTCTGCTTAAGAATGCTTTCATGCTGTCCCAAAGTTTTCCATATGTTCTGTCTTCATTCTCATTCACTTACAAAAATTTCTTGATTTCTGGTCTCATGTATTCATGGATCCATTCTTCATTTAATAGGACATTATTCAATCCTATGTATATGTGTGTTTTTTGTTATAATTTTTGCTGTTAAAGGCATCATGATCTGGTAGGATACATGGAATAATATCTGCTTTTTATATTTGCCAAGATTTCCTTTGTGAACTAGAAAGTGACCTATTTTGGAGAAGGACTTCTCATGTGCTGCTGAGAAGAAGGTATATTCAGCCAATTTGGGGTGGAATATTCTATAGATGTCTGCTAAGTCCATTTGATTTGTGTAATTGTTTAGGCTGGAGATCTCTTTATTGTTTTTTTGCTTTGATGATCTGTCTGTTGATGATAGAGGAGTATTGAAGTCTCCCAGTATTGTTGTGTTGAGGTCCACAAGTGGTTTTATGTCATGGAGTAATTTAGCCACATAGTTAGGAGCATTGGCGTTTGGAGAGTATATATTTACTATGGTTATATCTTCCTGTTGTATGTTACCTTTACTAGGATGTAGTGACCTTCTTTATCTCTTCTGATTAATTTGTTTGAAATCTCCTTTGTTGAATATAAGTATTGCAACACCAACTTGCTTTTTTGGGCCAAATGCCCAGTAGGGTATTACCCCTCCCATCCTTTCATCCTCAATCTGTAAATATCATTGGCTCTAAGGTGGATATCCTGTAAGTAGCATGTTGTTGGATTTTGGTTTTTGATCAAATCTGCTAATCTGTGTCTTTTGGTTGGTGCATTGATACCATTCACATTCAGTGTTAGGATAGTTATGTGGTTGTGGTTCATAGTTGTTGTGTTCTATTAGTAAGTTCTTTGCTGTATTGGTTGTCTATTGATAGGATGTATCTTTATCGAATTTCCTCTGTTTATGGGTTTTGAGGATTGTTTGGTTGTTCTTCTATCTGGAGTTTATCTTTGAGGATTCTTTGTAATGATGGTTTTATGTTCATGAATGCTGCAAGTTTGATCTTATCATGAAATGTTCTTATTTCCCCTTTGAATTTGGAGCTGAGTTTTGCTGGGTACAGTATTCTCAGTAGCAGGTTGTTGTCATTCAGACATTGAAATATCTCCTTCCAGAATCTTCTTGCTTCCAGAGTTTGAGCTAAAAAGTCAGAGGTGATTCTTATTCATTTGCTTCCGAATGTGATTTGGCATTTCTCTCTTGCAGCTTTTAATATTCTTTCATTGATGCTGGACAAACTGGTCAGCCACTTGCAGAAAGTTGAAATTAGACCCATATCTTTCTCCTTGCATGAGAATCAAATCAAAATGGATCAAGGATCTAGGAATTAAACCTGCTACATTGCAAATGACAGAAGATAAAGTAGGCCTAACACTTCAGCATTTGGGAGTAGGCAAAGATTTTCTCAACGTGTCTCCAAAAGTGAAGGAAGTAAAGTCAAAAATCAGTGAATGGGATGCCATAAAGCTAAAAAGCTTTTGTACTGCCAAGGAAACAATCATAAGAGTCAAGAGGTTTCCTATGGAAATGGAGAGAATCATGGTCTATGATTCCTCTGACAGGGGTCTCATATCCAGAATCTACAAAATCCTCAAAAATCTCAACTTCAAAAACACTAACAGCCCAATTAATAAATGGGCCAAAGAGCTAAATAGAAACTTCTCACCAGAGGACATTGATCAAGCCAATGAATACATGAGAAAGTGCTCTAAATCTCTAGTAATCAGAGAAATGCAAATGAAAACCACATTAAGATATCACCTCACGGCAGTCAGAATGGCAAAAATGAAGAAAATAAACAATAGATGCTGGAGGGGCTGTGGAGAGATAGGCACACTAACACACTGTTGGTGGAGCTGCAGACTGGTACAGCCCCTCTGGAAAGCAGTGTGGAGAATCCTCAAAAAACTAGGGATGAGCCCACCATACGACCCTGCTATTCCACTCCTGGGTATCTTTCCAGGTGATTTAGAATCAGCACATTACAGTGACACAGCAATATCTATCTTCATAGCAGCTCAATTTACTATTGCTAGACTATGGAAACAACCCAAATGCCCCTCACTGGATGAATGGATCCAAAAGCTGTGGTACATATATACCATGGAATTTTACACAGCAATTAGAAACAATGATATTGCAGCCTTTGAAGGTAAGTGGATGGCTGTGGAAGAAATTATGCTGAGTGAAATCAGCTTAACCCAGAGAACCAAGGATCGACTGTCTCCACTCATCTGTGGAGGTTGGAACTAGACCCTGGCCATTCAGAAAGGTGGTCTATTATCATGTATTAAATCCAGATAAGGTGTAATGTTATAAAGCCTAATACTTATTTAGAGATACTGTGGGTAAGGGAAGGGAGGGATGTGAGTGGTAAATTGAGGGGGGCACTCCTGGGAGTAAATCTAGTATCCAGAAACTATACACATTTTATATTATTTTGTTAAATATTTGTATGGTTGTTCAAAAATAAAAATAAAAAAATATTCTTTCATTGATTTCCCTGTTGTGCATTTGAATATGATGTGTCTTGGTGAACTTCTCATTTGATTAGGCCTATTGGGTGTCCTATAAGCTTCCTGGATGAGTTTATTTGTGTCATTTTTTTGCATTTAAATTTCTTCTTGTATTACAATTATTCTTAGATTGTTTCTTCTGATTCCATCCCAGACATTTTGAAAATTCTGCTCATGTTTTGTGAATTTTTTTTCTTTTCTGTCATCTGTGTGCTCAAGCTCACTCAGTCTATCCTCACTGTTGGATGTTCTATAGAAAACAGACCTGAGGTTCTGTTTTCTATAGAAGTTAGTCTATTATTAAATTCTTCAATCATTTCTCTAATGTGATTGACTGAAGATTTCAGCTTTGTTCCTTCCTTTTTCAGCATGTCTATTTCTTTGATAGTAGAGTTTTTCCTCTCTTGAGTTTTCTCACTTAGTCCCTTCATCATATCTTCTTTTAGTTCATTGTTCCTTTTAGTAATCAGATTGTTGATAATTTTTTCTAGGTTTTCATCCTGCTCCCTGTCCCTGGGCTCCTTGTTAGGGGAGTTGTGGACTTGAAGTGAATCTTTTCTGGTTTGATTCTTCCTTTTTGAAGAGCTTCTTCTGGACTTCTGAATTGAGGTTCCCTGGGGGTGTCCTAGCCACTTGCCAGGCCTGGACCAGAAGAGACCTGGACTGTGTGTGAGGTGTTGGCTGGATGGGGCTGCTCCTTGGGGCTCACAAAACTCATTTTTAGATAGTAGGCCTTGACTTAGTGACCCTTGATGTGGGGGAATACAGTGACAGAGGAGGATCGTTGTCAGGATTAAATAAAGGAGGTGTGTCTGCCGACTTTTATGATTGTTTTTAAGACCCCAATCCAGTGCAAAAGTTCATGTTTACTGCCACATGGATGTAACAGGCAGTGCTCAGCCTGTCCTTCTAGAAGTCTCTATGAGAGCTCTGTGGACTGCAGCTAAAACTCCAGCTGACCTTAGGAGGTGGGACTGCTGCCACATCCATTTCATGCAGGACAAAACAAGGCATGGTTAGCTAAGTGACATGTGAAGCAGATGGGGGGAGTGAGAGTCAAAAGCAGACGTGGGACTCCAGGCTGCCTTCTCAGCCTGCAGCACCTCCCCATTGCCCTCCTTTACCTCCTCTCTTCCCCTCTCCCTCCACCCCTCTTCCTTCTTCCCCTCCCTTCTGTGCCTCTCTGTCCCCCTTTCCATAGATGTCCAAACATACAGATATGGGATTAATGTGGATCTGGGCACTGATTTCAGTGTGCCCTAACTAGAGACATGGCTGGACATGCATCATAATTGTGGAACATGATTGTGCTGTATGGGAACATCATTAAGTCCTGAGCAGTTGTGTCTGCTCTGTTCCCTGGTTAGTGCTGTCTGTGACTCATGGGACAATGCTGGTGGGACTCTTCAACAGGCTCCCAGGCAAGGTGGGTGCCCAGTGCATAGGACCCTCAGTGCCCCCTTGCTCTATCACCACCCCCACCACGAGTACTCTCAAGAGGATGCACAGGACTGCAGGCCAGGGATTCAGCTCTGGGACCAGGCACGCAGGGACACCAGTGCTGGTGGGCACCTACTGCTGGTGTGAGAAGAACCAGGATTGGGCTAATTACTCTCCAGCAAGAGTAATTTAACCTCCACACATGCACAGGACTCTGAGGTAGGGAATATGTATGTGTTTAGAAAAAGACTGGCAAATCTGGGCAACTCTGAGGGTGGATTCTTCTTGCTCACCCACTGTATTTGATGGTTGCTATTGTCAACATTTCATTTATTTTTTAAAGAGAGAAAGGGACCATGAGAGAGAGAGAAAGAGAATCAATTTTATTCAGTTTTTTATTTAGCTTTCATTTCTCACACACTCAGTTGTGTACGTGATGCTGGGGTTTGATCCCACGTCCTTGTGCATGCCAGGCAAGTGACAGAACCACTGAGCCACCACTCCAGCCCCTATTGTCAACCTTTTAAAGGATCATTTCTTCTTTTTGTCACTGGGCACAGTGCTCATGCAGGGAAGAGCACAAGCCATGAGTCTGGAGCCCCTAAGAGGGCATGAAGTGAATGCAGGCTCACGGAGTCCACCCCACAGCCTCCCAGCGCCCTCCCAACTACCCCCACCCGCTTCCCAAAGCTAGGAGTCCCCGTATCTCACCCCAGTGACTAGATTAGATCAGTTTTGAGCTTTGTGATAAAAGCAGCCATGCTATGATTAATAACTCCTGTTCTGCAAAAGACAGGACAAGAGCACAAGCTATAGAGTGGGTGGGGCACTGGCAGACAAACAGGAATGGGGCTTGTCCTTAGGACGTGTGAGCAAGACAGACAGGAATGGGGCTCATCCTCAGGATGTGTGAGCAAGACAGACAGGAATGGGGCTCATCCTTGGGATGTGTGAAACTGCTCCATAAAAATGAAAACACAGAAAATCCAGTGAATGTTGAGCAGGAGACTCCACCAGGCATTTACCAAACACTAAGTGACAGGCTGCTGTGCCCAGGGAGTGTAGGAACTGGGCACAGAGTGAGCGGGACAGAGACGGGCAGCCGAAGTGCAGGGCTGTGCACCCACCAGGGGAGAGCTTTGAAATTAGACTGCAGCTGGGAAGGAGGGTGGCTCCATACTCTGAGGGCAGCACAGGGCCCCCTGCCATTAGCGCTTGGAGAAAGAGCAAGAAGGAGTGAAATGCAGTCTGTTGGTTCCTCAGAATGTGAGCCACACAGGCACCACACAAGCCAGCAATTCCACTCTTAGGCACACACCCAGGAGAAAGGACAGCAACACTGGGGTGTGAACATTGCTCATCACAGCCAAAACGTGGAAACAGCTCAAAAAAGTAAAAAAAAAAAAAAAAAAAAAAAGTCAAAACTCAAACGTATGAGAACTGCATCTCAAATCAGGATTACCGCAGGCAGCAACACCGATATTGGTGTTTTCACCTGCACTGTTCCATGCAGTTCTGCAGGATTAACTGACTGGATCCACTAAGTGACCCTGTGAAGTCTGTCCTATTCAGATCCCGTTTTGTGGGAGGGCAAGCAGAGGCACTGAGAGGTCAGGCGACTTTGCCAGGATCACACAGCTAGACTTGGACATGGACTTGCTCTCACGCTGGCCATGTCACCCACCGTGCTTCACTGTCACAGGTGAACCTGCCCTGGAACCACGGGGCTGTGTGCGCTGCGCCCAGGGGGAGCTGTGCAGTGGCTTTCCCACACACTCCCTAAGTCCCCTTGCTCAGTCACCAGCTGTGACGGAGCTGAGCGCTGTGGACCTCCTGTCCATGTGGCTGGGTCGTGCACTGCTCAACCTTTGCAGTGTCCCAGGCATGTCTGGACGCTGCTGGAGCATGGAGGACTGCGGCAAGACCTCAGGACAGGGACATGGAGAACATCAGGGGCCTCGTGCTGGGGAGAGGAGGGTGGACTTCTCACATGGAGATGGCAGCAGACACAGTCCAGCAGAAGGCCAGATGAAGCCTGGGAGAGGGAGTCCTGGGAAAGGAGTATGGTGGGGACCACTGTCTCCAGGGAGGCCGAGGCTCTGCACTCCCCCGCCACCCTCTGCCCTCATGGGGGGACAGAGGGCAGAGTCGGTAATGAGCACAATTCTCAGAAGGGCAAGTCCTCAGGGCACTCATCTCTGTCCAGAGCCAAAGGTTGAAATCTTTGCTTCCCGGGATCCCAGAAGCTCCTGGATCAGTGGGATGGCCGGAGCTCTGTCCTCACCATAGGCCGACCAAGCAGCAGCAGGTGAGCAGGCACTCCATGGAAGGGAAGGGAAGCCAGCTGAGAGGGGGAGAGGGACCTGGGGCTCTGTTGACTGTGATGCTGGGGCAGCCTCAGCTCCACTCTAGACATCCAGACAATTAATAACAAGGCATCATGTTGGCATCATTCATTAATGATGCTGATAATGGTGGTAGTGATGGCGAGGAGGAGGAGGAGGATGGTGGCGATGATGGTGGTGATAGTGGTAGTGGTGAATGATGATGGTGGTGGTGACAGTGATGGTGGTGATGGTGGTGATGGTGGTGGTGATGGTGATGGTGGTGATGGTGATGGTGGTGGTGATGGTGGTGATGGTGGTGGTGGTGATGATGATGATACTGGTGATGATGGTGCTGTTGGTGGTGATGGTGGTGATGGCGATGGTGGTGACGGTGGTGGTGGTGGTGATGATGGTGGTGGTGATGGTGATGGTGGTGGTGATGGTGACGGTGGTGGTGGTGGTGATGGTGGCAGTGATGATGGTGGTGGTGATGCTGTTGGTGGTGATGGTGGTGGTGATGGTGGTGGTGGTGAGCACTATGGTGATGATGAGGTTGATGATAATTGCCGGTAGTTCCTAAGTACTTACCAAGTCCCCAGGCTAGTACTGGACCTCAGTGAGTGCTCACACTATTTCAGGGAGCAGACATGATTATCATCATGGGTTTGCAGGTGAGGAAACAGCTCAGAGGGGTTAAGTCACTGTCACTCTTGTAAAGGGCAGAGCTTGGACTTGGAGCTTCCATCTGAATGTTTGGGGGCACCTGCTCTGTGGCCAGTCTTTCTCCTCCCACAAACTCTAAGGTGTATATGTGTTAGAACCTCCCTTTTGTAGGTGGGGGAAAGGTAAAGTCACTAGTGGGAGTCCTGGCTGGTATTGCCTCCCCTGGTGCTTGGTTGGAGAGTCCAGGGCAAGCTCCACCCTCTCACGTGAGCCTCTGACCCTCAGTGCCTTCACGGCAGGGGGAACCTTCTCCATCCAGAGAAGGACATGCTGGGGGTGTCCAGGGCTGCACAGCAGGATGTGTTGGGCTCTGTGCTTGGGTCATCACTGACCCAGGGCTGGGCAGGCACTCAGAGGGAAGTTAACGACCAGTGAACTATTGTCACCCCCAGTCCCTGTCATGGTCCCATTTTAGCAACCTACTCCGCTTCACTTCAAGGAGTGTGGCATGATTCTATTCCTGCTAGAGATGCTGAAGCTGTCACGTGTTTAGACACACGGCCAAGTGCTTCTCCCACTTCACAGGCAGGCAGACAGGCTCTGAGGGGTGGAACATTACCTGGCTCCTACCTCGGAGCAGTTGAAACAAAGCTGAGTTTTCTGCCATTTGAGACCTTGGCTGAGAGCCCCGATGGCTCCAGCATGCCCTCACCATCCTTCCTGTGGGCTGTCCACAGCTCTCCCTCTGGTTGGTGGTGTTCTTTTTGGATCACTGCCCATTGGTGGATGCTAAAGTCACTTTAAGTCAGGGTTTCTCAGCCGTGGTTCACTGGCATCTGGGTAGGGTCACTGGAGTGTTGGTGCACCTTGGGCACTGCCTGCATCCCCATTCTTTATCCATGAGGTGACAGCAGCACCCTGGTTACAACAGCCAGAAAATGTTACCCCACACCGCCAAGTGCCCCTGAGAAGCCAAATCATCCCCAGCTGATTTTCAGGGTCAAACCCAACCCTTGAACAAGAGATTGGATGGGTCAGAAGCAAGGTGAGCAACACGTGCCAGCCATCTCACACACCAGGAGCGGTCATTTTCTTAAAGCCGTTGCTTCCGGGCTTAAGTATGTGGGAAGCGGATGTGCTGTTGTGGTGTGATACTCTGCTTCCACTCCATGCCTGCCGGCTGGTCCTGGAACATCACAGTGCACCCTAGATTCCTGGGAAGTGGGGACCGAGTCTGGTCCCACTGTGCACACACCTCAGCTTCACAGAGGGTGCACTGAAGCATTAACTCCTGGTGTGCAAGGAAACCCAGGCTAGGCAGTGGTTAGAGTCGTAGTCCAGACGTGACTCGGGAATGAGTGCAGTAGGGAAAGGGGACCTCAGCACAGAACCAGGCTTGGTTCTGAACATGAGAGGGTGAGCAGGACTTACAGCCAAGACCTGGGGTGGGGACAGTGGATGAGAGCCACTGAGAGAACACCTTGGGGTGACGGGGATGTAGCTAAACTGACTTGGGATTCCTGCTGAAGGAATCTTGCTGACACCAAGGATGAAAGAGGAGGAGTTTGATCAGATATGGGGGTAGGAGACTCTCTCCAAGCTGACTTGGCAGGATGCTTGCTCACTGGGCAGTGCAGGCCTGACAAGGACAGAGGCTGCAGCCCAAGGTCAAAGCCCAGGGGCTGAGGGGAGCCACACTAATTAGTGTCAAGGCAGGGTGTCTTGCCCCAGGTAGGAGAGGGACGCTTGCTCCCCAGCCCCCGCAGCTGCAAGGAGGTGCACTGCTCTCTGCCTGCCTTGGGCATCCAGGATTCTGCCTGTGTGGGAGAACGTATGCTTTCTTTTGTCTGCTGCCACCCTGGAAAAGGGACTGACCCTTTAGCAGACAGGAATGTCCTAGAGCATGTGTTATGGGCTAGGCATTCTTCCACAGGAAATGGCTGCAACCCAGCAGAGAAGCTCACCAAGCACAGTGCTCAGGAGCGACAGGCAGACAGTCACAGCAAAGGCACTTCAGGGTGCTGTTAGATGACCCAGATGGCCTCCCTGTGGCTGTCTATGCTGGAGAGTGGCTTCAGCAGGGTCACTGGGGAAGGACTGTGAGGAGAAGGGCCCTCTGCCTTCGCCGCATCTGCAGCAAGAGAAGGAATAGTGACAATGGCGAAGTCTCCCAAGCCTCGGGAGGGGTGGGGAGCAAGGGCAAACACCTGGGGCAGAAGGAACTGAAGGTGTCCCAACTGAGAAGGCCTTCAAAGCTGTCTTAGCCAGCAGAGTTGTGGAAGGATGCGGAGGTGGCCCAGTCCACTCAAGACCCTGTGAAAGGGGGACCGTGATGCCATTGCTCACAGAAAGAGCATCTGTGGGGAGGGAGCGCAAAAGCCCTGCGTGAGGGAAGGAGCTGGGGGACAGGGAGGCAGATCCTGAGAAGGGGCAGGGGCTAGGCTCCAGGTGAGGTCCTGTGACTTCATCCCGGCTCCTGCGCACACGTGCGCGCTGCAGGTCTCAGTTGCCCTTGAGGAGATCCCGGGCTCCGGACAGCTCGCGCCCTGGGCAGGTGCACAGGTGCACACGTGCGCAGCTCAGGGCGCCTCTCCTTCCCCTCTCCTCCAGGCCCCCTCCGCCAGCCGCCTGGTCCCCACCGCAGCCCCATGCCCGCGGCCCGGGCTCCTGCGGGCGGCCCCGCAGCCCCGGCCTGGGCCAACCAGAGCGGCGCGCGCGACTTCGTGCTGCTGGGCTTCGCGCACCTGCCCGCGCTGCGCCCGCTGCTCGCCGCGCTCTTCCTGGCGCTCTTCCTGCTCGCGCTGCCGGGCAACGCGCTCATCGCGCTGCTGCCCGGCCTGGACCCCGCCCTGCGCGCGCCCATGTACTTCTTCCTGCGCCAGCTGGCGCTGCTGGAGCTCTGCTTCTCGCTGGACGTGGCGCCGCGCCTGCTGCTGACCCTGCTGCGGCCCGGGCGCGGCGTGTCGCCCGCCGCCTGCGCCCTGCAGCTGCTGCTCGTGCTGTCGTGCGTCACGTCCGAGTGCTTGCTGCTCACCGCCATGGCCTGGGACCGCTTCGTGGCCATCTGCAGGCCTCTGCGCTATGGC
>PVKS010043092.1:0-15085 GCA_004027875.1 Aplodontia rufa | reverse complement strand
GATGTAATGCTTTACAATCTAATACCTTTTTTTAGAGTTATAAAGGGAAAGGGAAGGGAGGGATAAGGGAGGGTAATTGGGGGGGGCACTCCTGGAGATAATTGCAATATCCAGAATATTTACACATTTTATACACATTTTATATTATTTTGTTAAAATCTTGTAAGGTTGTTCAAAAAATAATAATAAATAAAAAATTTTTAAAAAAATTCAAAAAAAAACTTTTATCAAGGATTTCATGAGTATTCATTCTTTCAATGTCTGAGCTGTGTCTAAATCTGATTCAAAAATGCTCTCTGGTTTGCTAAAGATGTTTATATGCTCCTTTACTAGAGTAAATATTACTGTTTCATTTTTTGGGAAAAAATCATTTTTTGAGCTCAATTGTACTGATGAATTTGCCTATCATTTTGTGCACCTAAATATATTTTTCACTCAGTCTCATTTTATCTAACTAGAGTTTGTAATCCTAGTTTTTACTGCTGTCTTTATTCAAAGGTCAATTATTTTTTAAAAAAAGGCTGTAGAATCTTTGTTTCCTGTCAGTTTTTTGCATTCACACCTGTATTGTATGTTTATGTTTTATGTGTTTTGTCAACATGGTACCAAATTGAATTATGAATGTGTGCTTACAAATTAAATAAAAAATTGTTCCAAACAACTTAAGTTCATGTGACTTAAATGTTTGGAAAGAATTGATTAAACATAAAAAAATGTGTTTAATATTACTAGCCCACATGTTTTTCTAAGTGGTCATTCAATAGAGTGTTGACTTCTGTAAATGTTTAAAGTGTAACATTCATTGCTTCTAGGATTTTTTTTTTCTATAGGGGAGATGGCTTGTGCTGACCCTATATGCTTTCTTTTCCAAAACACAATTTACCTCCAGGGAAGCCTGCCTGATAAGTGAACAGGCTGTGTCACATTCCTCAGCAAACTATCTGTTATCTGTAGAGGAAAGGAGATGACTTTTGAGACCAGATCCTAAAACTCAGGGAGATAAGTATAATCCCTCCTACTCAGAAAATCTCTAAAAATGTACAGTTAACAATTAGAACCCATCGGCACCAGCTGGGGCCAAAGCGACCTAGAGTTGCCATGGCAGTAAGGACCTGAAAGTCTGATGACGTCTTGCTGTCAGTAAAAAGTCAAGGTGGACCTGTAAACTTCTCTAGAACTCCCACTAAAACTGGACATACAGGGGAGGCAATATCTGAATACATTTTGCTTATCTCAAGAAACACTCTCTCCTCTTCTTGATTAAAGGAGATATCTGCCCCATTGGTGTCTTAAAAAAAAGAACAATTAATGTGTAAATTAGATTTGATACAACTGAGACAAACATTTACAAATGTGAGTTAGAGAAGAGACATCTGTTTAATTTATAGGTTAAAAGAAAACTAAGACATCAATTGCCACATATAAATTCAAGCACTCTTAACTTCTTAAATTCTATAAGACTAATTTGAGTTTTTTAAATGTGTTTTTATGTAAATATGTTAGGTTGGTGTGGCTGGATGGGGGCAGGGCATCAGGCAGCCCACATGTGAAAGAACAATCAGATGCTGCCAGACAAGCCCCAATGGCATTTCACAATCTCCTGCTGATTGATGGAATCTCCAGCCAATCCCCAAAGGACAAGGCCCCCAAACTTCCTTTGCCCACCCCAGACTATAAAGTCACTGCCCAACTGGAGCTGTGTGCCACTTCCCCAGCCCACCTCACTCTGGTGGACCAGGTGAACCTGGCCTGAGAGTTGCTTCACCGTAAAAGGCATTGCTCAGCTGCTTTTAGGTCTGACTCCTTTTTGAGCACCTATGCCTGAATTTACACTCATGTCTGATTTTTACATTGGGTGCCAAAACCCGGGAAGGTTTTCGGGCCTTCCCCAACAGGGTTGAGGTCCAACCTCTTCCACAGATGAATCAGGAACCTCCAGCACCACCCTTTCTCCTCATCCAGAGCCACAGAAGTGGGGTAAATTCCTTATATTTCCTTTTGCCTTCAGGTTGCACCTTTCTTACAGGGATCTGCCCATAAATTGTGCACGCATGCCAGACCTCCACCATTCCAGTGGGGCGCTGGTAGGCTGAGGAGATGTCCCAGTACCCATATAGCATCCCTCCCATTCCATTTGGGCTCTGATGGGCTGAGAAGACGTTCCAGCCCCCAGCTTGCCCCCAACCTCATTTCTTGGGTGAACACGATCAAAATTTTGTTCCTGTTCACCCTCCAGGTAATATTAAAAGGCCTTGGGAAATGCTAATTCCTGTCTGTACTTTCAAATCCTGATTTGGGCAATTACTGTCCCTGGACAGGGAAATGATAAAAAGTACTTTATATTCAGGCCTTTTGGGATCTGAGGTCTTGTCTCTCCCCTTACTCCTCCTTTTCCTCCTTCCCTCACTCCACCAGCCAGAAGCCCTGGGAGCTGTTCTCAGCTCCACTCTCTCATCCCCTCCCCCTTCCTTACTTAGATCAGTCCTCCTCTTCCTCCTTCCCTCCCTCTGCCAGGCTGCAGCTGCTCTCAGCTCCACCCTCTCATTCTCCCCTCTTTACTCAGTACAGTCCCACTCCGCCTCCTACTCTTCCTCTTCTCCTTATTGTTGATAAGTGGCAAAAAGTGTTTAAAATTGCTTTGTTTCTGAAAAGTCTGTATGTGATTAAATTTTATTAGGTTGAAGGAAAAAAATGACACTTTTAAATCCAAACCACTATGGCACTTTCCCATATTCTGAGGTTCCATTCTCTGAGTTTCAGAAAGGAGGAAGGAAAACAAAAGGGATCTGGGAGGTGCAAGTTGCTCCAGGTTCCAAGCCTGTTGAGATGCTAAAGAGGGCTACATTCTTGTACTTTTGCAGCAGGGACTCAGCTTCAGGAAGCTGTCTTGGAAGGCTCAGGAATATCAGATACTTAATTTTTGCAGAGTTTTCTTTCTCTTCAGGTGGATACAAGGAAGAAAAATGGAAATTTCATATGTCTAAGTTTTCTTTTCTAAAAAAGCTTTTCCTGAGGATTTCATAGGCTCCCACATTCTTTCAATGTCTGGGAAAACTAAACTGATCCTCTGATCTACTAGGGATGTTTGCATGCTCCATACTAGAGTAAATACGGCCATCTCATTTTTGTGGGAAAACTTTATTTTTTTGAGCTCAATTTTACTGGTGATTCACCTATCATTTTGTGTACCCAAATGTATTTTTCAGGCTTATTTAACTAGAATCTTGGTCTTGGCTTTTTACTGCTGTCTTTATTCAAAGGTCAATTATTCAGAGATATTTAAATCTGTTTCTTGTTGGTTTTCTGTATCTGTGCACACCTGTATTGTGTTTGTCTACAAGTGTGTTGTAGGTTGTGTCAACAGGATACCACATTGGCCTGAGTGCTCATAAACTAAATTTTAAAAAAATGAATCACATGACTCAAACATTTAAAAAGGCTCAATTTAAATTGGCTAAAAATAGGAGTAAAGATATCTTCAAAATTATTAACTCATAGTTTTTCCAGGTAATCAATCAATAAGATGTTGATTTCTCTAAATGTTAAGTGTAATGTTCATTGCTTCTAGGATTCTTCTTCAACAGGGGAGAGACAGTTTGGGCTGATTATCTACATTTGTCATATAACATAAATGGGATTAATCTTTATGCATGCTTGCTAACAGACATTGGATTCTACTGGGAAATACATATTTGGATATGTTAAATGTGTTACAAGTTGTTGATAAATGGGGAAAATTTAAGGTTATTTTCTGGATCTTTAGTGAAAGCAAAATTATTAATAGTTACAATTCTAATGATGTAAAATTCTAACAGGTGTAATTCTATATGCAAAGAGTAAAAAAGTTTCAACAGTTTTGACTTAAATACTGTGAAACAAAGTATTTCACCTTAAGAGTGACTGGGAATTGCTTCCAAATATAAATTTAGGAAAGAATCAGCAACTGGGAAAGATATTAATAGGACAAAGTCTGATTATTTAGCAATAGTGTTTCTTAAAACAATGGTATGCTTATCAAGATGATTTATGTCTGCTAAGTGTTATTAGGGAAACTAAATCTAGGGTTTGTACCTGTTTTAAAGTCTTAAGTGATTGTTCTACGACTGGTTAAATAAGCAACTGTTATTTCAAGATATCATTGTTGACATTCTAGCTACGTAAGACTAAAGATACAATACATCTGAGAACTAAATTTTCAAGCTTTTGTCTCTGTGTTACACAGTTTAAGGCAAACAAGTTAACTAAGGCAGGCAAGTTAAACAAGTGCTGTCTTTTAAACATTTTAAACTTGGCTTACATGTGTTTTAAATGCATAGAGGTTTTATCGTTAATGAGATGTATTCATAAATCAGTCTTTGAAAACTGATACTGTTTCTTTTGGAAATTTCATTTTGTATTTTTCAAGTGTTTTGAGTAAATGTCTAAATTGCAGGTTTGTGGAAGGTAAATCTCAGAAGCTTGTGTGATATTAAGTTAAATATAATTGGCACAATAAGTTAAAACTATGTAATATTTCTCTTATGGTCAAAAAGTTTTCAAGCTTTGTCTAAATCTTATGCACATTGTGTAACCAAGAAGTGCTCTCTTATATATACTGTATCTGACATAAAAGGGGCACACTTCCATTTAAAAATCTGCCTTATATCTATTTGCTTTGACTAAAAGTCTTGTTCTGATCATTAACAGTTTCCTAAATGTATATTCAGAGAGACTACTGAATTAACTATAAAACTGTAACATAGTATATCCACTTAGAGACTGGTGAAACTGGCCTGCTGGATGTTTAACACCAAATTCAGGAAAACAGTTACTATTTTGGCCCTTGCCCTGTTTGGTCAGCAAAACTCAGGGAATAATGGGCCTTCTCTATAGGCTTGACAACTGTTGGTAACACAACCTCCTGATGAGGGGGATCAAGTGACCCTACAGAACAGAAAGCCACTTAGTGTGCATGCTAAAACAGGATGGTCACTGGGGAAGGACATGTCCCTAATACTTCCAATTGAAGCCACATGTGGTCAGCAAGACCCTGATCCATCCTGGCAGATGGCACTGGTAGAAGAGCGCAGAGGCTTTTCACAAGTTACCCAAGAATGATCCTGACAAATCTCAGGTGACTGTAGCAACAGATAGGAATAAGATCAATTTTGATCAAGTTGGTCTGAAACACCTGGCAGGAGAGTATAACCAAAGCTCACTCCTACATGGACATTTAGCAACAAAGGCAATGGTGTTTTTTTGAACATTACTTAAGATGCATGCTTAAAATATAAATGCCACCTTTAGAGGAGGATTCCTTAATCTGGTTTGCTCAGAATCCCCTCCCTAGGGAGCAACTCCAAGAGGCAGTGGAGGCATCTGCTGCCTCCCTGGCCTCCCTACAAAGACAAATAACATCTATGGCCCAAGTTTCCTTGCAGACCCACTGAGCACTGGATCTCCTGACAGTGGACAAAGGGGGAACATGTCTATTCCTAAAAGAGGAATGTTGCTACTACATTAATGAAACTGGGATGAACAAGAAGATCTGAATGAAAGCTTAAGTGGCAACAATTAGATGACTCTTGGCCAGTATAGCTAAACTCCACTCTTGTCACCTGGCTGATCCCCATCCTTACTCCCATATTAGTGATAGCAATCCTTCTAATGACTGCTCCCTGTCTTCTCAGGTTTGCCCAAAACCAGCATGAGTGAGGTCTCTGGAGTAACATATAACCAAATGCTCTTGCAACCTTACAGCTGCCTCCCTACCAACAAACCAACATCTGAATCTTCCCCTCCCCCACAATGCCCCATAAAGAGCAGGAAGTAGCCAGATGGAAATCAATGTCCTATATCACCAAAAAGGTTGGAATGTTAGGTCAGTGTGGCTGGATGGGGGAAGGGCATCAGGCAGCCCATGTGTGAAAGAACAACCAATCATATGCTGCCAGAAAAGCCCCAATGGCATTTCACAATCACCCGATGATTGATGGAATCCCAGCCAATCCCTGAAGGACAAGGCCCCAAACTTCCTCCACCCATCCCAGACTAAATCTGGCGCCATATGCCACTTCTCCAGCCTGTCTTCACTCTGGCAGACTGGGTGAACCTAGCCTGAGAGTCAGTTCCCAGTAAAAGGCTTTGCTCAGCTGCTTTTAGGTCTGACTCCATTTTGAAAACCTGTGCCTGAATTTACACACATGTCTGATTTTTACAATTGATAAAATAAAAAAGAAGTCTAAGATTGCTTTCTTTCTGGGTCTTCACTAAAAGGCAGATAAAAATTCTAGCAGGTGTAACACTATAGGCAAAGGGTACAAAAGGTTTCAAGCGGTGTTTCAATTAAAAGTACTATGAAAAACAAAGTAATGCAGGGGTTTTGAGATGAACCTGGATTCTCTGCTTCTGCTGGCAAATGGAGTCTGGGCTCACTACAGAATTCTGCAACCAAAGTAGCCCATTTCCAGCATTTGCAGCTATTCTCAGTTAAAATTGGGAATTTGGACTGGCTGCAGGTTTCTGTGTTAGCAGCTACCCAGCTAAGAGCTAGGTCTACCCTGCCCCCCAACCCCCTAGCTAAGAGCCGTGTGTTGCAGCTCTTGGTGTGGAAGTACACTCTGAGAATTTGGTGCCAATCTTTTTCTTGGTTCTTGTCTCATGAATTTGAAGAATAAAATCCATGGACAACCATGGCAGGGAAAAGTAAAAGGAGTAGGATTTATTTCAGGAAGGAGAGCAGAGTCTCCTCAAAGCAGAAGGGTACCTGGAAGCAGGATAATGTCTGATGTATGTTATGCCAGGGATTATATTGGTTTGGGATGTGAGTCTTGATTAAGATTCATGTAAAGCAGGAAGTGAGAAAAGCACCAACATCATTGGTTAAACCCTTTGTAAAACAGGCATTGAAACTAAGCACCAAAATCATTGGTTAAAATCTATGTACAGCAGATAGGAAATATTTCCTACTTCCCATCTGTGTCCATCCCCACTTCTTGGTTTTCCAGCCTGTGAGATAAAGGAGTTTCTCCTACAGGTAAGCCTCATGTAATTTTGCATTTGAAGGCTCTGAGCATGCCTGTTAATTGCTCTCTATGGGCTAGCTTCTAGGTGTGGTTGAATGGGTGCCATTCTTCTCACTACCTAGTCATTTTACTACCTCTGCTAATTTGTCTCAAAAGTATTTGATCTTATTAAGAGGAATAATTTAAAAATTCAGAAGTTTTATAAGGATTGTTTCAAAAAACAGATTTGAAAATAGCAGGTTGAAAAGAGATATAAGAAAGTGACAGGTATGGAAATATACTTTGGTATGGAAATTAGAATGAAAGAAATATTTTTGGATCTGAAAGTATTTTGTATGGTAGAGTTAACAAGCTATAGAGTGTTTAAGAAAGTTGCAAAAGGTTTATGGAGGTAAATATCAAAAGCCTGTGTATGAGTGGTACAATCTGATACATATGGAAAATTACCAGAAGCTACTCAGCCAGGCAGCAAACCCCCTACTCACTTTCTAGAAATCTAGAGACTTAGGCCCTGGTCAGAATGTATTGCCTGGGGCCCTTATCAGAGGATCCCTACCCTACAGAAAAACTTAGTCTAATAGCCACCCTACTGAAAAACTCAGTTTAACTAGAAAATTTGCACCTTGGACCCCTCCCTCTCATTCCCTCTATATCTATTCCAATGTGTCAGTGGCTCAGGGGGCCCAGACTCCACTGAGTTCCCGCTCTGCAGGTTTCTCCCAAATAAATCGCTGTTACTGTTGAGCTGCCACTCTCCTCCCTCATTATTTCCTTCATTTTTTCATCTCTTTTCTTACACAATCAGTTTAAGGTTTTTCTTAAGGTGAAATATTAATGTACTGTTTTAAACCAGAATTTAATTCTATGTGTGTTGAAGTAACAAGGGTTTCTTAAAACATTGATCTGTTCTTACCAAGGTAATTTCTTATCTCTTATGTTTCATTAGGAAAACTAAATCTTAAATAAATTAAAATTTGTACCTGTTTTAAAATCTTTAAAATGATTACTTCATAGCTAATTAAATGAACAACTTTCTTTAGGGTATTACAATATACTTGACACCTTAATATATGCAACTAGAAATATCTCTTGTCTTAATTGTGAGCTCCAACAATGTATTAGTAGGACAATGTGGAATAAAGACATTGATATGATGATTTTGAAAAGACCTGCTGCAGTTTAGGTACCCATGAATCTCACTGAACCCTGGCAAGAGACTCCTTCTATTGCCTTCCTACAAAAACTAGTAAAACATCTAAAGTGATACAGTGAGCATTTCATTTGGTGGCTTGTTACTGGAAGAGTCATCCTCCTAATTCTGCTTCTATTGCTGCTGTCACATTACATCAATAAGTTGAGACTAAAAAATATTTACAGAGATTTCAAAAGAACTTCACTGAGACTGGGCAAAGCCTGGACCATATCGACCAGGAAATACTAGGAGAGATTCAACAACTTAAGGACTTATGGTTGGGACAACAAGTTCAGGACTTCAGATGGTCTCAGAGATTACAATGTCAATATAACATCACTCAATATTGCATTGCAAAAATTTATTACAGCATGAATGGGGAAATATAAAAAATCATTTATGGGTTTAGATTCTTTTCATAATGCCTCATTAGATATTTTAAAATTACAATCTCAGGTACTGGCTGTATTCAATGCTAAAACTCCTATTTTTGAAAATGCTGGTATATTGGAAAGCCTGGCAGGCAGTATTTCTTCTACCTTAAATCCTTTTAAATATTTCTCTACACATGTATGGGGATTAATTGGGTTAATGACTTTTACAGTTCTTTTACTCTTTGTTATTTGTGCAGTCTGTCAACTCCTATGGAAATAATAAGGTTTCAACAACAAGAAACTCCTAAATTAGAGCTTCTGAGTCTTAAAAACAGAAGGGGAAGACATTCTGAGACACTCTGAGGCCCTGAGGCAGCCTAGTGGAACACATCACTGGATGCCAGGAGGAGATGTGCCTGCCAGCAGTCAGGCACCCCTGCATGCCTAGAGATCATCCCTGCTTCCCAGATAAGAATGCCTTTGATATTAATTTCTATTGACCTTTAGTTTCACAAAAACAAGTTTTATAGCCCATATCTGTTTTCAAAGTATTCTTTAGAAGTGCAGCTGCACGCTTTTTTGCTAAAGATTAGGTAGATTAGATCAAAACTCTTTGCTCTTTGAAAGTTACTTCTAAATATTTTTGTTTTAACTCAGTAAATACTGTGGTGAGAGCTAAGGGGATAGAATTGCCTTGTGAGCACTCTCCTTAACTAACCCTATATCCAAATTGTCTTTTGAGTCTTCATTTCATACAGAAGTCCAATGGTTCATAGCTGTCCATGACAATGAGGCAATTCTATTTTTTATTATTTCCATTCTTTTTTCAGTGAAAGAAGTCATGTGTTGGAAGTAAGAAATTGGAGGGATAGTGGTGGTTTGGAAAAGCTGTGAAAGTGTTCAGCCCAGGGTGGGGCTGGAGGATGACTTGATCAGGGATATTCTACAAGATTTCCAGGTGAGTCACAAACACCTGGGTATACATGATTCTAAAGACAGAGTTTGGACCAAAGGAATTGAAGGGAGGGATCAGGGAGTTAGTATTTAATACACTACCTTGAACACATTTGGATAAATCCCTCAAATTAAAGACGTAATGGGACTTGGCCGGTGTTGGCAGGAGATCAATACTCATTCTGTTATAAATCTCAACTGAAGCTTCTACAATGCTTGATGCCGTTTGCTTTACAGCTGGTGTGAAATCACTTAGGAAGCCATTTAAGATGGCCTAGAACCAGAAACACAACATAAGAAGGTTATAGTTTTAAAATCATATATTTTTCAAATAACTCTAGATTTGGTCTTGTTTTTCTAATAATAACTAGGAAAGCCAAAATTTTTTATGTATGCTTTTATTTTTCATTGGTTCTTTTTAGTTATACATGACAATAGAATTCATTTTGGCATAATTATGAAAGCATGGAATATACTTTGTTCTAATTCAGTCCCCAGTACTTCCCATTTCCCTCTTTTCCTCCCACCTCCCTATCCCTTTCCTTCTACTCTACTGATCTTTCCGCTATGTACTTATAGTTTTTTTTTAAATTAGTGTCTTGTGGATGTAAATGATGGTGATATTCTCTGTGATATATTCATATTTCACATATATTCATGTTGGGTCAGATTCATCCTCTTTTCTGTCCCTTATTTTGATTATAGAAAGCCAAATTCTAACACAAAGACACCTGAATGTTAAATTTCTTCAGTCATTTCAGATATGTACCCAAGAATGGGCTCACGCTTGTCTTGTGTGATTGTTTGGGATGCCTGCATGATATTCATAAGAATCTTTTTAAATTTACCATGAACCTACTCTCAGGCAATTTAGATTTCTATTCACTGTGAGTCCAGAGTGTCTTCATGGAGGAAATAAACTCATCTGAAAATGAATTGAAGTTTTCATTCTGATTTTTATGGGTGAATGACTACCCCCATAGATTTTCATTTTCATGTGTATTTAAAGTGTGACTTGCATCAAACTGCCCCCCTCTCCTTTGCTCAGATCAGGAACTTGGAAATCTATTTTGACACTTCCCAGATTCTGCACTCCATAATCTTGAATCTGACTTCTTCCTTCTGTTTTTCTGATATCACCTCATTTTACCTTTCATTATACCATCTGGACTTCTTCCCTCCTTTGTTCACTCACTGACCTCTCCAGCTCTCCCTTTAGTGGTACAAATCCCATTACAGTCCCTCTGATGTCTACCATCCCCCCAACCTTCTCGCCTTATCCCTCTGTCCCAATTGCTCACTGTGACCCAGCCACACTGGCCCTAACATCGCATACTCTTTCGTCCCTTTAATACCCCATACTCTTTCCTCCCTCAGATTTCCACACTTGCTGTACCTCCCTCCTAATACCCATTCCACATGGCTCTCTTTTGGCAGGTGCTTTCTCATCCTTATATTTTAGGTTCCATATCATTTCTCTAGAGAGGCCTTCCCTGACCACTCAATCTAAAATAAGTACTCCTATCAGTCTCCTTAACCTTCTCACACATATCTTGCCACAATTTGAAAGTACACATATATGAAATAGTCTCCTACCCCAGTTGTTTGGGAAAACAACTACGGTTTTTAAATAGATAATTTTATTTAACACCATTAACCTTGAAGTTACTTATGAGAGAAGGCTGCGGTATGTATATTAACGCTTATGAGTTATTTCTTGTGACATTAGATTTTGGTTTCATATATGAGATAGTTTAAACTAAAGTATTTGTTTTCAGTGGGCTTCTCGCTGAACATTATTTTCAATAGCTTATAAAAGTTGTCTTTTTGAGATATAGCCTTTGTGGATCCCAAATGAGTTTAACATTCTCCACATGGCCAGTGTTTTGAGTAGGAGTATTAAAAACCAATCTTCAAATTTGATGAGAATATGTCCAGACGTATGAAGAATAGACAAATTGGAAAATATATGTACATTAATACACATACACAAATAATATACATTACAAATATGAGAAAAGTTTTAGCCTATTCTCCATTATACAAGCACAGTTTCTAACATATATATTAGTAACTGAATCTATCTATATATTTCATTAATTTTTATTATTTTTCTTTATGATGGAAAACCCACAAGGAAAACCCACATGGCTTCTGTTTTGTTCAGAATTATACACTAATATTTGACATACGATAAGTGCTTAGCAGACATTTGTTTAATGAGTGAAACTATAGCTATTAGATTGATATTCATAAATTAAAATTAGCATGTCTTTATAAGAAGTTATTGAAAGCCATAGCTTGGTATTCTACTTATCAGTCTGGATTATAATTTTGCAAAGCTCCTATTAAAGATATGCACACAAAATAGAGCCATAGTTCTCATAGTTGGGGAAGGATGCTTTGGCATTAAGCATTTATTAGTATTTTATGGAACTGATGATGATTTTCAATTGCTGCTTGTTATGATTTGAATATGAGGTATCTCTCCCAAACTCAGAAGACATGCAGCAATGATCAGAAGTGAAATGATTAGATTATGAGGGCTGCGACTCAATCAGTGATTTTAATCCATTTGATAGACTAATAATTTCAAAAGGCTACTGAACTTAGTGATAACTGTAGGCAGGTATGATGTGGCGGAGGAAGCAGGTCATTGTGAGTGTGCCTTTGAGGTTCATATTTTGTCCCTGGAACCTCCTCATTTTCTCTCTGATTCTGGGTTGCTAGTAGCTAAGCCACTTTCTTCCATCTTGGCCTTCCTTCATCATGTTCTGCCTTATGTCAAGCCCAGAGCAATGGAGTCTGCTGGCCATGGACTGAGACCTCTGGAATTGAGGAATTGTAAACCAAAATAAACATTTCCTCCTCTAAATTATTCTTGTTAGGAATTTTGGTCACAGTGATGTGAAATAGACTAACATACTGTTGTTATATCTTCCTAACTAGAAATTATGTTTAATTTAATGGCAATTTCATCAATTCTGAGTTGTGTAGTTTACCCTTATAATATATAGTGATGCATATTTTGGCATATGAATTTCCAATAAATACTCAAGTGTGTGTGAATTTTCATTCAAGGAAGAGGCACCATAATACAATACTTTAAATCTGTGCAAATCTTGACCTGTCATTAGCAATATGTTCCCTGCAGTGTCGAACAAACTTGCAAATGATTATGAAAGAAAACACTTGGATATCATTGATTATTTTAAAGATAATAGCCAGTTAAAAACATTACATTATAAATTGCATTTTATGTATATGTATATATATATATATGCCATTTAGACTCATTTTATATAGTAAAAATAAATCAATTTACTATATATGTTGCTAACAAATTTATTTATTTTCTTTTTATTCAGTTCTTGGGTAACCCCACCTTCTTTCACTGCCATACAATGACAAAGGACATGGCAGACAGGCTGTGAACTCTTGGGTCTTGCTTAATTGGACTGTGATTAAACATGAAGTTTGAGATGCATGGGCCTGGAGCAGCCCCATTTTTCTACAGGTAAAATATCTTGCTTTGGTAATGAGGGAAATATATGTTCCCATCTGAATTCTGTCCCTTCTACTGTCCCCCTTAATCTCTGTTTTGTTGATTTCCATTTATACCTACAACTGGTATGAGTTTTAATTGTAAGTCTGTAAATTACAGTGGGAAGAAGCAGCTTTATCCCAGTCTGCTTTCAGCTGTCGGATGTGCTAGCTGGATGATGTTCACAACATGCCAGTCCCTTAGGAAGTTGAGCGCTGGGGAGAATTTCTTTTCTAGGAACTGAGATTCTACTTTTTCCTTTCCTCTCAGGAAAGTATTTTGGAGTATAACATTTTTTGTAACTATCACCCTAAATTTGTTTTAACTTATTAAGAAATGAAATAATTTGCAAATTCAGTACTTTTTCATCAGTCATAAGTAAAATGGAACACTCCTTAGCATTTATCACATCACAAAAGTGTATCTGAGTGACATTGCTGGGGATCATTCACCTCACACTTAAAAATATAAATACAGTATAAAGATTCTAAAAACTTGAGGGAGACTTAAAAAACCTTCTAAAACTTATGGTGGTCCCCATTGCTATTTCATATCTTGTTCTATACTTTTGTCCTTAATTATAAGAAATAAGTTCCCATCCTTTCATATTCTAAAGAGTCTCCAAAATTTTTTACATATCATTTTGGCATTAGCTTTTAACTAATTAGAACTATTTCAAATATATTAAAAGTAATTTCTTATGAATATAAGGTAGGTAAATGTAATAGAGAAAATCCTCTGCATGTTCTACAGGGTGTACTTGGTGGCTCTTCTTTCTTTCCTTCCTCTAAGAAGGTCTCCATTAGAAGAAGAGGCTGCTACTGGTAAATGTAGAAACTCACTTAATTATGGTATCATTGGGCAATTGCTGATAAAGTCAATTTCTCTAAGATGTCTTACTTTACCTGCATCCTCATTTCCTATTTTCTGTCTCTTTGATGGCATTCACCAAAGTATGTTCTGTTCTTGGGATCTGTTCCTCTCTGTTAATTTCCATCTTTCACTAAGACCCAGCACACAATCTCTCCTTGCTAGGCCCTTGGCTCATTGGTTATGGCATACTGTAATCATGCTGCTTTATGTTCTCTCATCATTCTATTCAAGATAATGTCTCACATTTGTTAAACATTTCTGTTGAGCACTTACAGGGCAAGTACCATTATATTCTCCATTTCAAAGACAAGGAAGCAACCACAGAGGAAAGAACAGTACTGGTGGAGGCCATATTGGTTATTGTTGGTAGTGGCAGTGGAAGAGGTGATGTGTTCTAAGTGTGTCAAAAGTTGCATTTGATGCAAATGGGCATTTATATGCCTGAAGGTCAGGTCTGAGATGTGCACAGAAATGAGTTCCAGATAGTGGATAAGACCTGCTAACTGTATGCAGAGTGTTAAGGTAAAGGAGTCTAAGACACAATCTTCCTTAAGGGTACAGGTAATGTTTAGGCAACCTTTCTGCATCCCTAAAACTATCTCTGAGTCCACCAACACAGAAGGCTGTGGTTTAAACACCTTTTAGCTACTCTTCAGGTGTCCATAGCTACCAGTTTTCTTCAAAGAAAAGGGACAGATGGGCTCCCTAGAAATAAGATGGGCCACTTTGTGGGCACCTTGGGATATGTTTTCTTTTTTCCCCCTCTCATCTAAGTTTAGATCCACACTAACCTGAAAAATATGTTTCAGACTGTGTTCTGAGGGTGTCGGAAGACACAGCATGCTGAAGTGTCGGATGAAGCGAGGGGTCACAGGGTTTCGGCCACCTCCCGGAGGTGCACATGCTGCTACAATTGTTACATCCTATATAGAGAGAAATTCACTTGGATCACCTAGCATAGAAAGAAATGAGATATGCCATTCCCAATGGCAGAACACAGTACCACGAGCTAGAATTGCATTACACTTTTGTACATTAAATGGATGAATCCTTATGACAACCTCCGGAGATCACTAATCTTACAGTCATTTCTTTTCTTTTTTTTTTTTATTAATTTTTTTTTTATTTTTGAGCAACCTTGCAA